>JBAJNP010004281.1:2711-34329 GCA_036877545.1 Yasuhikotakia modesta | reverse complement strand
TGCATAAGATATAGTACCCCTTTTAATTAAGGTGATTCAAGCGATAGTTGATGGTCTGTGCAGATGTGTTAAGTTGATTGTAGATTGCCATTCTGTTCTCTTTCTATCTTTCTTGCTTTCCTCTATCTCTTTGTGTTTGTTAAATGTGTTATTTGTTTATCGTTAGTTTGTCTGTGTAGTGTAGTTAAATGTTTTGTATCCACTTGCGATTGTTTCTGTGTTTAACTGCTCATAGACTAACGTCACTTAAACTTGCCGATCTTGTTACATGCTCTGAAGTAGCACTGTATATCAGTAAGAAGATTATTTTCTAAAGGCCATACGAAAAAACATTTCTTAGAATTAAGGTACAATTAGGAATGTTTCGCTGGACGAATACATTAATTAATTGCTATTATTAGTTCTGCTTGATCAGATGGAACATCTATACATGTACATACTACGTAATTTGTATAATTGATTACAGTTAATTATACTTATTATTCCCTTTGAGCTAGAGCTCAAATTCCCTCATTTCAGCAGAGGAGTGTTTTAAACAACGCTTTCTAAACCGGCTGACACGCTACACTAGATAAGCGATAAGATACTAGATGAGTAATTCTTCACTCAAAAAACAAAATTCTGACACCATTTACTTGCAATCTTATGATGTTCCAAATCTGTATATTGCATCCATCCAACCAAATATTTAATAAATGAACTCCTTTTGTGTTCGTACAAGTACAAGTTTGTAAAACATCATTCTGAGGTAAGCTACCCCTAAGTACTGTTCTATAATGACTGCACTTTTAAAAGTTAGTACTTATTTTTGCTACACGTTAGCACTACAGATTGCTATTTTTGTCAGGTTCTGTGCTTGTGTAGGAAGAGTGAAACCCAGGTGTAAGCAAGTAAATTAGATAGCAATGCATTCTCCAACCCCCAGGCACTCTTTGATACACACATAATACCTAGAGCAATTTAGCTGGTGCTGTGGGCTGGAAAAAGCCATTTAATGCATTTCTGTGTGCTTTACATGTTAATTATCCTTTGAGTTCAATAACCCTGCACCCTTCTTTATGATTTGTGTTATTTAATCAAGAAATGTGACGTAAAAATACAGCATGGGTACAGTCGCTGTTGCCTATGCTAATTTTGCATACTCCCTAATGCAAACTAGTCATCTGAAATTGAAAACAGAAAATGTTAACTGTAAATAGAAGGACCCGTAATACAGAAGTTGACCTAAAAGTGCACTTAAAATATATTACACTACAAATATTGGCAAACAGACAGAAATAAGTTCCTCCTACTCACAAGCTCCGCCTACATCCAGACAACTGTCTAAAACCCTTTCAGGCTCAGCATGTGACTTGCAAACTCACATCATTTATCTGGTGTACAAACCTCCCCAAGTGACATTTGTGTGTAAACTATCACTGCAGAGCCTCTGTTAGGATTAATTTTAACTACAAGCCCAACTTGTAACTAACACCATCACTGGGCAATCATGCAAAAGAAATGTAAACAAACTGAACGCCTATACATGGCCTTGTTTTATCCACAAACACAACAGTTTCTAGACTCTTAGAAATAGTCATTGACTATATATAGACTACTTATTTGCTCATCTACTGCATACATGTATAGCTTTACACTCTATTTACAGTACATATCAAGATTTAAAAAGTGCAGCAAAACAGGCTGTGAATATTATAGACTAGCACACAGGATGGACATTTAACCTGGGTTTGCATAACACTATAAAATACATTTTTATAACATTGTCATGGGGCACCTAAGCCTGGAAAATTTTTTGTGAATAATTAAACCAAATAGTGCTTTGAATGTTCTTAATGCTTGCTTCAGATTTAAACAGTGCTTTGAAACATGACTGTTTGGGAATACCAAATCAAAAATCCCCAATGCAAGACTAACTTACACATTTGAAATAATTATATCTTGGCCCGTTTGACTATTAAACACATTTCACTGCCGACTTATGCTGACCCAAATCAATGCCTGGACATTTAAAGCATTTTAATTAAAGATCCATGTTTTTTTTTTTTGCTGCTTCTTATTTGAAATGACATTTTAAACTGCTTCAGTGTAATAGCAAACAACATTCCGCCCCATAAATTTTTTTAATAAATTCTCTTTCAAAGAGCTTTCATTATTTTAAATGTTTCATGAAAATATTACTTGATGGTTTACCTGGAAATCAATGGGATCCATCGAGGTCACTGCACACAGGTGAAATGCATTCAGCAAAAGTGTCTCACTTTATCACAGCATCTACAACAGATTCATTATTTGTACTAGGTTCTCTGTGTATGTGGTTAATGTGTCGGTCAAGCTTCATTTTGCCAACCCATGGGTGACAATAGTCTTAGACGACACACCCACATACCGCCCCACAGTCTTCTCACCCGCCATCTGATGCACATTGCAAGCAACACTGGTAAGTACAGTGACAAGCGCAAAAACAGTGTCAGTTGATATTAAGTTAAGTACAGTATATATCCACAACTATATATTCTGTAACTTCCTCAGATGACTCCAGGGCACTGCTCCTGTCATACTGTTAATTACTATGGACAAACAGTATCTGCTAAATGACAGCTTGCTATTAATTGCACATTGTGTACAAAATATATATTATGAACGCAATGAACCATACCTAATATACCTAATAACGTAACACACTGCATATTGATTAAAAAACTAAACTAATGTGATACTACTACAATGGCATTAAATTACATAGGAAACATTCTGAGGTATTTTAAACGTTTGTATTTTGAGTGTATGAAAAATTTGCTAACAAAATCTAAAAAACGATCATATAATAAAATGCATTAACCAAGGAATTACTCAAGTGTGAGAAAAAAAGATGAAAAAACTGCAAGGAAAAAATGGATGTTCATTAGACGTGCATTATGGCCTGGGATCTCTAAGTTTCTGTACTACAACAAACTAAAATGATGCACTCAGTTATCAACTGTTTTGAAGGCCTTGAGGACTTAAAGGCACAACATCATTTTAAAGGCTGAAAACTCTGAATCAACCACATGATGAGAAAGAAACAACCTTCTGTCCAGGAGAAACGCACCTTCGGAGGCATAATCTCACACATTGGCGAACATTCTACTGCATGTTTCCTCAGCACGATCCTTGTCCTGCCATTGTTTATGTCCTTTGCAAAAAGCCTGCTTGATGGATGAGGGTGAGAAAGGTGAACCATCGCTCATCCCGGATGAGACAGACTGCAACAGCTCACAGCATTTTCCTTCTCACTGACGCCTCCACTGTGTTTTGAGTACCGCATTTGACAGCGACTGCACTGGTTAAAAATGACCTCACTGTAAGAGTAATTCTATACAGTGTTGCTCTACTATTGCACCAACCTCTGGAAAAAAATTCAACTTAATTTCCTCCCGCATGAACTACAGCTTTAACCTCTTATGGTCCCTTGTCCTAGGTCTGGTCGATATACGGCACGTGTTTTCAGGAATCTTTGGGATGCATGCTAAATCCGATCTGGTTAACCTCGCAGCCTCCGCGTAATTCCTCACATAATGAATGAGGATGAGTGGAATCAAAGATCTGGCAACTAAAATCTGCTTTGACAGCTGTGGAGCCATCACTGTGTCACTGGGTCTGTTTTCGCTTAGAAAGGCAGCCGGTTTTAATGGAGATGATTGCAATAATTACATCCTGACATATTCCAGCAATTAAACATCACCGGCACGATGCTGATTACTAATGAGGAAACTGACGGAGTGAGGTGATTAGCTCATACTGAGGACAACAAGGTGTTGGACTATAAATGGAAAACAAATCCATAACTAATAATACATAAGAGAGTCTGATATTATTAAATGCAAAATGGGACGACAACAGATAATCTTTTTTACAAGTGTTTTTGGAAACTTCCTGACATGTTTTGATACTAAAAATAAGGAGGAAGCAGGAAATTACTGGTTCCAGGAAATTTTTAGTTCACCCAATAATGAAAATTCCTTCATTCACTTACCATTGTGTCATTCCAAGCCTGATATTTCCCGGCTTCTGAAGAACACAAAAGAAGATATTTTGAAGAATGTTGGTAACCAAACAACACTGGTACCAATTGACTTTTCTTAAAATGAAAGGAGACATTTCTGAAATGAAAAAAATAATGTAAACATTTTCATTTATGGGTGAACTATCCTATTAAATCTGTATCTCCTTGACAGAATAACACGTCTAGCCAATAACCCACAGCCTGGAAACTACCACTGAGATGAAAATATTACAGAACATTAATTAGAGCTCCATTTCCAAGGCTGTATATCTTTAACTCTATTAAAGCTGATGTTACAGTGCTTTTATAGTACTTTTTGCAGTAAACATTGTGACTATATTATTATAGTCATATTGACTTTAAAACAAATTTACTATAAATCATCAAACAGTCATATAAAATTTGAGGGACATCAGAATGTTATATTTTATGCAAGGCAGTTTCCCGCATCTTGTTTCCCATAACATTCCAACTTAGACTCCAACTTGTTAAACAGAACACAGGTCTGCAAAACATAGTATTTGAAACAACCAAACCACTGTACATGCTAATAAAACAGAGCATGGTTCACACATCTAAGCTACTCATGATTTGATATGGAATTCTCAATTTTTTACTCGCATATAAACTGTAAAAACACATTAACCATGTTGCCATGTAAGCTTGTCTAAATCACCAGTGGCACCATATTTTAATGTGTCATTAATTAGCCAATGATTGACTAATTATATCTATTTTGGTGACATATAACAATGTGACTTCTGCACAAGTAGAGGTCTCAAGAGAATGTCTATGGTAATATAAGATCCTGGACAATGTTGCTGTAGTATCGGTGTGGCCAATAACATTATATACAGTATGTCTAATGTCTTGTTCGCTATGACCTCAGCCTGACAAACTCAAATACCACCTCAAATCGTCTTTTCCTGTATGGGTGGTGAATATATGTATAAGTGATCCCTCAGTATGGTGGCAGACAACTGTGAGAGAACAATCCAGTGGCAGCTCTCAGTAATGAGAGCAGAGGAGCAGTTTTCTGTGTGAGCTGCCTGCTTAGATTCTGCTCAAAGTTAGACAGAGAGACAGCAAGAGAAAAGGAAAGGAAAAGTGCAGAAAGCCTGATGTTAAACTGAGAAATTCATTAGAAAGAGAGAATGAGAGACAGAGAGAGAGAGGAGGGAGGGGGAAGACCAAAGAGTGAATGAGAGAGAAAGCACGGGAAAGAGTGTGAAAAGAAGAGAAATTCATTAGGAAGAGATAGGAAGGAAGAGAGAGAGGGAGAAGAGAAACAGAGTGAAAGAGCACTGGACAGAGAAAGAGTGAGAGAGAGAGGGAGAGAAAATAAGAAATTCATTAGAAGGAGAGAGAGAGAGAGGGTACGAACCTATATTTAGGCAGCATTAGTTGTCCCAGAGGGAGTAAATTTGGGTTTCACAGATGTACTATGTGATTTTAAAGCTATTTCATTTAAACACCTCTGTAAAAACTGCCGAGCATATTGCTGTTTTTAGGTAACTCAAGTGTACTCTGAGACTGTAATCCCTTAAGAATCACAGTGATTGCTGTACATTTTTTCAGAACGTTTCTCATTTATTTTGACCTTCGGCGAACAGTGTATCCAGTGGTAAATCTCTCGTTACTCTCCCTGGTACACCTTCATTATAAAATTAGACCCTCTTGCCAACTCTCTGGGTAAAATAACAGTTGGAGGTACAAGTGATGCTTGCATATCCTCTGACCGTTGACAGAACTAACTGTGTGAAGTATGATCCTACATTTTATGAATCACATCCCTTAATCATATAACATTTTAACATAATTTTCACAGGCATTTTGAGTTATGCGAGGCATCAACATACAGAGGCAGTTGTGCTCTACTGGTTAATGAGTCAGGCTTGTAATCAGTAGGTTGCTGGTTCGATTCCAGCATTCGCAGGTAGCAAGTGAAGTGCCCTTGAAAAAGGCACCTAACCCCCGATTGCTCCCCGGGTGTTGCAGTGATTGCTGCCCACTGCTCCGGGTGTGTGTGTTTACAACTTGCAGTGTGTGTTCACTCCTCACTGATGATGGGTTAAATGCAAAGGTCACATTTCAGTTTTGGGTAACCACAACTGACAAATACAAGTCACACACACAGGTAGTGGACACTCCCATCTAAATAAAAACAAGTACCACCTAATCACAGACCTTCTAAAGCAAAACAATTCCCAGTTTGAATCCCAATGTTATTTGCTTATTATGTTGTAGGCTAATGTGATCTGCAGCTAACAAACAGGGATGAGAAAAACAGAGATCAGAATCTGAGCGAGGGGGTTAAAATCTACTCTACACACTTCAAACAGACAGCAGGAGTCGCCCATGAGAATCTCCCTCACTAGACAAACATGCTGAAGCTCAGCAAAAAAGAAGAGCGTTTCTGCTTACTAAACCTGATGTGGAGAAGTCAATCTCTGGGCCTCTCAGGCAGGCCGCTGTGGTCCACTTCTGCTTAGTTTAACATTTGTCTGGCAGGCAGATGTATTATTCATCTGGACACGTTTGCAGCTGGATTAGTTACTGCCATGGCCTGTTTTCTCTGTCCACGGTGATGTGCTGATGGCTTAATGATGCGACAGGTCTCTGGGAGGTGGCTGATGCATCTGGCGGCCGGTGACACCTGCCAAAATGAGAATCTGCTGATGGGAAGAGAGCAGCTGCATAACAGACGCACACTAATAAAACACTGCTCTTTACTGGCCTCTGATTGGTCAGCATGTGACAGAGGTGATGGCAAAAAACTGCCCACTGTTTCATCCTAATCACCAGCCAGGAAGCTGAGGCGAATACACCAATGTGTTTGTCTTATCCTGTCACCTGCCCACCTTTCTCTTATTAATCTGGAAGCCCTTATTCACTGATTTTACTGCAACTAAACTTACAATTTGTTCATTTTAATTTTGCTCACAACATGTTATTATTTTTTATTTATTAGTATTGGTGCTTGCTATAACTTCATATCATATATATTATTTAACACACAAATAGTGATCTTACAAAACATCAACACCCTAACAAGCACATGAAAATCCTCTAGCAACTACCCAGAAAACCACCAACACTAACAAGCTTTAAGCAACCATATAGCAAAGCCCTAGAAACCATACAGGCCACCCTATAACAACAGCCTATTAGTGGCCTGGTAATCACCCAGAACACACTAACAAGCCCTAAGCACCAACATCATAGTGACCATATCACAAAGCCCTTCAACCACCAAGACCGCTTTAACTAGAAAAACATCCCAGTGTACTGAGGCCCCGTGTGGGGCCCTAAAGCCCCTGGGGGCCCCAAGGCAGATACCGTCACCAGAATGTCATGGAGACTTCAAGCTGTTTTGACTCACTGCACCATGCAGTGCAGTGAGTCCCACACTGTGAGCAACATTCAGATCTACTTTATGTTAACAGTGACAAATGCAGCCTCTGTATACTTGTAAATCAAATAAAATGAATAAGTCACTGCTTGAACCACACGACTCACCCACCCAGAGAAGTAAATATTTTAGCCAAACCTGGTGTAATGTGGCTTCACTAGTACAGCATGATGGCAGATGGCATTTGCTTGGGCTTTACTTCACCACTACATGTTTAGTAAGGCCTGTCATGTTTAGTATTGGACCGTCCTCCTGACAGTTTATGTTAGCATGCTGCTGGCACTACATGTTTCATATCTGCCTTGCTTTAAGATGGTCTTAACATGAAATATCACCAGCAAATTCTACTGGTAAATGAGGTCAGCACCTCAAAGCAGATCCACATAAAATCCCAGTCAGAAAAATGATGTACAATGAACAAGGAAGACAAACTATTTAAATGTGTCAAAGAAAATCAGAGAGATAAAGAGTGTGAGAGAGAGCGAGAAGGAGCTTGTGGGAAATTTAAAGACTTTTTAGTCAGATCAGAAGGACAAAATTATGAGAGGGTAAAAAAATGTTTGAGGGTCAAACATATGCCTCATTAGTTTGAGCAAAGCAGTGTTCCCACTGAAAAATGACACAAGAATTCTTTGTGCAAAAATCACAAAATAAATTGTCTAAAATTGTCATATGTTAAGTCAGTTTTTATAACAAACTCCTATTCTGTAAGCAGTGAGTGTGACAGTGAAAATGACTGGGAAAGTTCAAGAAACAGCCGGCTGTAATTTCTCATTTCAGCCAGAGTGTCAGAGTTCAGAGTTCTCATTCTCAATTTCAGCCAGAGTTTCAACATACACAGTCTTTTAAAACACAAATCTAACAATTTACAATTTTACTCACACAAGTAAAGAAACAGTAATAAAGCACAACTTAATTAAGAACATGTGTGGTACTCTTGAGACAGCTAGTTATGATGTTATATCCATAATAAAGTTATTTATTCCAATTTCTAATGAAACTCACAAATAGACAAAACTTTATAGACAAAACTTTGCAGACATCCTATATTTGTGTTGAATACTAATACAAGCATAAATTGACATCATCAAGTCATATTTTAAAGCGGTTTTAAAATGAACTAAAATGAACCGACATTCTATAGTGTTGCACCATGCTGCAATATGTCTTGGCGATCACATATGTACATACAACCTACAATCAGCATCATGAACTATATAAAACTGGATAAATGGCTTATTCTACGAGAAATTAATAATACATTAACTCCATTTAACATTGGTGTCATATGTTATTGCAGTTGCCATGGTTTTATGAAAGCAACTAATCTGGGGGTTGTACTCGCTTTTGACTTATGTCTGAAAAACTAAAAATAAATATACATGGTAAAATCGCTTTAATATTTACGTTTGGCAGACGCTTTTACTTCCACAGTGCATATGAGCTATACATATGTATTCCCTGGGAATCGAACCCCGGACCCTGTCGTTGCTAGGCACCACGCTCTACCAAAAGTGGCAACAGAAAAACATGCCCTTTTGGGCTTAGTTATTTATTTTGAATGCTAAAGAAAGCAAAATTACTACATTACCAAGCATTACCTAGGCCATATGGCAATATCACAAGAGAAAACACAGTAGCGCTTTCTCTCTGGCCCTGTCACAGTTATTTATTTTATGTCTACTTAATGAGCTCCATGAAATACAATACGAAGTGCTGAAATCTATGTTTGCTACAGAGGACAGAGAAAATAAATGCAGCCAGCTGTCCAAAATACACCGGCACAGCTCTGCCTGCGAGTCAGAAGTACTAAATGCGTGTTTGAGACACAGATAGATATGAATATGAATGAGGAGCTGTTTTCTTTCAGAGTTCCCCTGCTGTGCTTAAACAACGCTTACCTATTGAGAAAGTCAGACAGGTGCATATTAATACGGTCACAAAGGCAGCATCTGCAACTTTGACTTTCCATATGCAGCCTGGCACATTAAATTGTATATTTATGGCTCCTTACAATGAAACAAATCTCAGCCAAAATAAACTCGCTTTGTTCTCAGATAGAGTCACTTGAAGCACTGACTATGATGTGTGTTGTGCCAATACATTGCCAAAACACATAATGCCAATACATTGTGCTTATATGAAAGTACATACATGCCCATCTGATCTGACCCTTATCTTTGTTGTTACCTAGCCTGGTTAACTTTCATAAATGAGTAGGGAAAAAAATTGTACAAAATATTGTGCATTATCACATCAGGCATATTTTAAGGTTTTTCAGCATAGCCACATTTCCATATGTGCAAAATGTGATGCTATAAAATACAACATTATGATTCAAACATAATCACAATAACAGAAGGTTTGGGCATAACCTTGAGAATCGTTATAGTCGTCTTGAATGTTAGTTCTTCAAACAACACCCACAGGCTTCGTACCTGCAGCCAGCTGTATGACAGCTTCTCTGGGCTCATCCGCAGCTTCCATGGCCACCGTCTCTCATGTGTACGAAGCTGCCAGCGTGTTGTGTAATGCAGTTGCCCTAGAGTTGTGAGCAAATCTGTGAGCCGCTGCCGTTTTCATGGACGGCTGGCTGCTTCTGCAGCTGTAATCACACAACACATATGCAAAGCTCAGAGGCTCAGCAACACGCCAGTTTCCTCTAATGCAGGGGAACAGAACACAAAGAAAGAACCCAGTTATTTACAGCCAAATGATCTGCCACCTCAAAGCGATTGTTTTGAGAAATGAAAGATGTCATGCTCTCAGAGATTTCATTGCCTTTTCTTATGAAATACTGACATTTCGAAGCGACATCTTCTTTACATATTGTACAGACAGCTGAAAGAGAAAACGCAAAGTCTGAACTGTAGAGGGAACCACAAGGGTGTGTATGTAACCCGTTGTGAGAGGACTTCACTCATTTTTTGCGTATTCTATTGAATTCTCACCAGACCATACGGTGCATTCACACCCAGGCTCCTCCAGTGAGTGTTTATAGGCGCACTTTGCGATGACGAATGATTCTGTGGAGCTCATATCCACAGGCTGCATGATCAATCGATAAGGAGTCCTGCAGTTCCAAAGCCATCAATCTCCACTCAGTGTGTGACTTAAATCAACAAACTGGCTTTGATTCCAGGAGGTAAAATGCTGATGTGGGAGAATCAGCATGTCTCTTTAAACAAGCATCTGCGGAAAGAGAAAAAGAAGCTTCAACAGAGTCAAAGTGTCCCAGCGAGACATAAACAAACAACTAACAACAACAGCTATTATAATCTGTACATAATTATTAAGCACACAATGGCACAGGTTTGACTTAAAAGTTGCTTGTACTGCCAAGAGGGTGAAGCACAAACCTCAGAATACTTTTTTTTTGATAAACCAGCTTTTAAAGCAATGAGTCACAGGACCTAAATCACATTCAAAAGGTTGAAGTTAAGAAAATGCCACCGCATGGAAATAAATCGTGTGATGTACTGTGTGCAAAATCGCATTATTGCCTCATATCAGAAGTTTCATATTTTATATTGTTCTCTACCCCCCACCAACTGAAATATGACTTCTGATCTATCCTGTGACTTATACCTTTGATTATTCTAATCTGAATCCTTTAATAGTTGTTTGAAACTTTGTCCCATTGAGTAACTCCTGTAAGTCCTGGAGACCTGCAGAGTTTATCCAACCATAATCAAACACACATGTACAAGCTAATAAAGGTCTTAAAGGTTTCTTAAAAGTTGCAGGCAGGTGTCCTGGATTAAGTTTTGACTAAAACTAAAATGAATTACAATCGGTATTACACATCTTTACAAATACCTTTTTAATTAAATGAGAGTGAAACGTTACAACAGGGTTTAAATTCACTAGAATTACACTGAAGGCAATACACATAATAATTGCTCTAATAAAGGTCTCAAAGGAGTAAGACTGCCCTGCCGAATATACTTCATTAAACATATACATTATCAGGGCCATAGTCTTGTCTTTTACTATTTTATCTCAAAAATGCCTATTAAAAAGATCTTTACAAAGGATTGATGGTGCTAACGTAATGACAACAGTACTCTCCTAAATGCTATTGCGTGACATGTTATTTGTAATGCTATGACTGCATGATTCTATGTTAGGCTTCACAGCTCATAAAGTGCTTAACATAAGCCTTTCCTGACAGGTAACCGTGAAGCCTCCTGTCTCTTGAAACTTGGTCATTTAAAAATGAACCTTTCCCTGAATATTAATATCACACACTGGTGGAATACACAATTGCCCCATCTAGCCTGCAGCCTGGCACCCATAATCTTCAATAAATTTCCATACATAACTTCCATACATTACAGCAAAAAGACCAGAGCCCAGGGTTCTGTGGATGAGACCTCTTCTATAGACACAAACAAACACACACTCTGACACACACACTCTGACACACACACTCACTCACCTTTCATCTGGTCTTTTCACTGGATTATAGCAGCAGCCAGACTCACATACCTTCAGGTGCAGAACCCACAGAACACAAAGCCTGTTATTACCTGCCAGTTGTTTAGAAAAGAAGAATTTCCTTATTTTCACAGCACATTGGAGCCCCTGGTTAGCAGATACAGCAAAGAGCCATCATTTCCCTTCGAGCTTGAGGTGATGCATGTCCTCTCGCACCATAAATCATTTAAACCTCATGTAGATCTATCAGGGTCTCTGCTTATTGCTTCGGCCTAATGCCAGTATACAGCCAGTCCACTGTGGTATAGAGAAGATTGATCGAATCTTGTCATCGCCGGGCCTCATCTGTAAGGGAAAGAGAACGTGGAAAGCCGTTAAGAGAGACCTACAGACGCCGTGCAGCATTTATTGTCTTAAGACAAATTAAAGTGGCTGTGGTGTGGGATAGTGCACTGAGGATTTATGGTTTTAGCGCAATGTTCCGGCGAATTTTCTTCCTCCTGACACGGAGGAAAAGAAAAGCACAACAGACTTGGACAAAATTCAAAGTACAAGCCTCCTGGGATGTTTTTGTCAAACAGCGCAATGCGTTAACTAGATTTACACAGGAATTAAGAAGTTACACACTAGCCAAAAAGGACCTTAGCTTGAGTCATAAAAGAAAGCATGAGGCAAGCTATGAAAAAGTACCATGTAAGAATACCTTGCTTTGAAATAACTGAATATAGGGGAGGGAAAATGGCTTTAGGCAATGTACTGTATAAACATATTTTTGGAGACAGGTTAAGCAAGTGAAATGCTATTCAACAAGTGAACCGCTTGTGAAATTTCAAAGCCTAGTGGGAAATTGTTCCCTCATGGGAGCCTTTTTGTAAAAAATGGTTAAATGTTGTTTTCTGCGTGATTTTTTTAAGGCTTAGAATTGTATCTCAAGCAGAAAATATAAAACTGCAATGTTTGAAGAAACTCAATCCAGTCTTGGACGTATAGTGTTTTCACAGGTATGCTTCAAGGAACTTTATCTGCAATTGTCTTGCATGAAAAACGGTCAAAACTTTGGCATTATGGGTAATTTTATTTTTAGGTTCACAGAGTTTGACTATTTTTGCCAGTCTAATCCTGAAAAAAAGTGTGAATTTGTTTACAATTCACAAAAATAAATATTTCCAAACAGGGGATAAATGTTTAAAAATCCTGTCAAGCTTCACATTTATCTGGCTGATTTTAGATAAGAGTGGCTACATTAGTATTCAGTCAAAGTTAAAACAAATTGATATGTTAGTGTGGGACACAAGCCTGGCACATCATTGTAACAGATTTGTAACAGCCGCCTTCCTCTGTCTTTTCTAGCAGAATAAACCAAGGGCAAGACAAGAGGTGATTTAATCTATAAACTCAGAAAACAGTCTATTGTAGGACAGAAGACTGTGTCTGTTGTTTTTGCCACTAGACTATATAGGATATGCTACGATAGCACTGTTGATATTTACATTAATCTTTAAGCTACAATAAAACTTACTGTTACCAGCCATGGCTGAATTCTTTTGTTACTTCTAGCATTGCTAAGTATGACATACAAGCACTTTCATTAAGCGGTTATTTAGCACTGGAAAAGGAGAAAGCTTAACTGCACAAATAATTAAAAGACTGGGCTAAATAAGACACGCAGGGTTTTACAATAAATGGATTGTAGCTCTTGCCACTAAACCAGAACGCTGGGCAAGGTGCATGGGGAAAAAACTAGAACAATTTGTAGGTAATAATGATTCAGACCTTTTTCTCAGCCTTCCGCATGTGGCGCCCCAACGGGATTCACAGCAGCTGTAATTAGATGATGTTAGCATCTGTGTCACTGCCTGGGTTAATGAGTACCTCTATTTACCATTAATATGGCTACCCATTTTCAGCCCAGTGGCTAACACCGCACATTTAGCTAATTACAGAACCCCTTAATACACACCTTGACCCAAAACACACACCACTCATTCACTTGTGTCATTTATTAGCTTTTAAAGACATTTCTTTATGTTTCCCATTTATGTTTCCCAACAGTTTCCCATTGTAAAACATCCTGGCTGGAATTTTTAGTGTTTTGCTATTTAAGGGTCTGCATCTAAAACTATGCAATGTGTTGAGTTATGCTAGCAAGGTACCTGCCTTCGACTCAAAATTGTGATTTTGTCAGCAGAATAAAAGCCAAAAAAATGCATAAGCCACTGTTTAGGGAACAACATGTCGTCTAGCTGACATGACAATGTGACACACATCACAGTTTGTGACTAAAACATTTATTAGAATGGACAAAAACAAAGAACAGGCCTTCGTAGACAAAAAATACTCTAAATAAATAAGAAACCAGTTTCAGAAAGATATAAAAAACTAAACATGAAGACTGTACTATAGACCATTATTTGCTGTGATTTCTTCCCCTTTCCCGCAATTTCCCGCAATTTCCCGCAGGAGGAAACAGCTTCACACCCCATTAACCCTTCAAACGATTGACAAGTAACAGCAATAAACATCATTTGACTCATCAATCATTAAGTCAAGTTTGTCCTCGACTAAAATTTATTAAGATCCATAATGGACGTTTGACTGTGGCATCAGATCTATTCTATTCTGCAGCTTAATCTGGACAAAAAACAGCCTTTTAAACAGAAAGAGACCGACCATTATCAAAAACCACTTAATCAAGTACTTGTAAACACAATTTATTTTCTAGGCAAGCTTAAATACCTTGAATGCCATGGCTCCTGGAAATTTCACTAGTGTATGGTGGGTGGTCCTTAAGCATGTTGTCTAAGACTAAGAATAACAGGTCTATAACTTCTTGAGGTGTGCGCTGGACCTGAAGCTGTAGTCTAAATAGAATACTCCATATTACAGAATACTCTCACTTCATTAGGAACATGTGCAAATATCTAATCAGCCAATCATAAGGCAGCAGTGAATTTAGGCATGTAGGCTATCAGGTTAAGCCCAAACCAAACAAAATCACAGATTGAAAAGAAAAATGAGAATGTCATATTTATATATGTTTGTGTGTGTGTGTGTGTGTAGAGCCATCTTTCAGTCAGCGTGTAGAAAAGTTATATTGAATCTTCAATACAATCAGTGAAAACAAAATTTTCACCCCTCTTAAAGTCCCATTTCCACATTATAGGAGTAGATGGAAAGAGATTAATTAAATATAGTTCAAATAACAAAGACCCATGTTGCATCAAAAGATAATCTAGTTCCTCATCTTGTAGTGAAAGTGAAAAAATAGTTGGGCCAATTAATTTTTACAATATCATAAAGTGGATCCTGTATTGTAGCTGATCAATGCAATATAGCTGTTGTTCGTTTTCCTCTTTGTTCTTTGATGTATTTTATGTCTTTATGCATCAATGAACCACCCACCCCTGCCTTAAAACCCCTCGCATTCATCAGCAAGATTATTCTCAGCTAGCTGATGACTTTTATGGACTTATTGGGTAGATAAAAATAATTACCAGCCATCGATTCGAAATTCCTTTCTAATGTTCGTTGTATCCCAGACTAACATAATGGGATTCTGTAAATGCCATCAGTAGTCATTTGTGTTGGACTGCCACAAAAGCAGCTTGATTGGCAGGGAGAAAAATCATTATATTGAAGTCATACATTAATAATCCTCCTACATTATCTGAAGATACGAAGACTGTCAGTTGCTTCCATCACATCAAATTAAAAATGGATCCATGCCGGATGCAAGCAGACAGACAGTGCCCACCCATTTCCTGAAAACAATTCCATGTATGTAAATGAGCTATTGACTACACACAGCCTCCCTGTGTCTGTGTGGTCTTTACGCTGCAACATTATGGTCTACACCGACTCGACTTTTGACTGTTTAATTATATTTCTTACAATGCATGAAGACATTTGTTGTACCTACAGTGTTAAACAGAATTAAATTGTTAAACCACACCCAAGTGTTAAAAGTGTACAGCACAGATAGCTAGAATACAGAAGGGATATTGTGTGTGATGTGCTGGTTTTAACAGACAAACATCATGAGGAAAGGCTGTATGTGATACTGTACATTACATATAGGTGGAAAACTTCAGTGTCACACAGACCTGATATCCACAGATTTGCAAAGAACTCAAGCGCTAATTGTGCAAAGTACCACTTATGGCGTGTTTGTTTACTAAACATTTTGGCTAATGAATTATGTTTGCAGCTGCCAATGGATACCTATGCACCTTTTAGTTACATTTTGCAGATTTACCCCTAATTTGCAGAATAAATACACAGATTCCATCTGGACCTAATAAAACACATGTGTTTATTTGCATTTTTTATTTTGGTATTTGGACAACTGCCAAAAATGTAAATTCATTTTGTAATTTTTTTAGTTTTTATTAGTTGTAATTAAAAAAAGACTTTTGTAAACACTCTGTTGTAAAATTTTTTTTGAAACTGTTCTCTTAGTAAAGGTAAAGGGTGTTTTTGTGCCACCCTCAGTTGCAAAAACTCTCCCATCTGCTCCGGTCAGAAACAAGTAGTCCCTCCCCAGTTTTAGTCTATACTAAAACATGGACACATTTATTAGGATGGTTTAGCTGCAGAGTATGTAAACAGCCGGTCTGCATTAATTCAATTTAGTGCATCACGTTACGTTGCCTAAAAATCTGTTGTTTAGTGAAGCTGACAAGACAGTTTTTTCACTCAGTTAAAGTTCACATAGTTACATGCAACTCTGAGTAATAAGAACAAGAAAAGATTTAGCAAAACTGGCAACAGTGAAAGCTTATTTTTGAGTGATAGAATTGTTAAAATAAACAGTCATTTTTGAGTGCCACAGTATTTACACTGAGCTTAACCTATTAATGGCTTATAGCTATTTTTCGCAAAGCTGAAATAAAATGTGTTCAACAATTACATACATCACCTCTAAATTCATTGGTGAAGCGAGAATAAACAGCATTAAGGAGAGCTGAAGAGGTTTTGTTGTTCGTTTCAAACTGAAACATTTAATGCCATATTTGAGTCAAATGCCTGTGAGCAAGAGATTTATTCTGAATGAGCAATCAAGTCTCACCTGAGCAATTTGCTCAATGCTTTATTAAATACATCATTTGCATGTGCCTCTTTTGCTAAGTCAATTCTCTGAAGAGACTTCATTTTGCACATTCTTGTGTCAATTAGATTAAATTATGAGTCAATCTCTGTGGAAAAGCACACAGCAGATGCAAGCCTCTTCAAATCTATAGAAAAATGTTATTGCTCATACGCTGCACTCTCCATTACCTTAGAAGACTTAAATGAAGCTTTCAGCAAAGAATCGCTACATATATACTTTTTATATCTGCTCAAGATTTGCAGAAGAAACATCTAAGACACAAATGAGACATATCTGGACATTGATTAACAGAGCAGAGCTAGAATTTGGCAACTATGGATCGCTTATATAGCCTAAATAATTTGGTCTTAAAAGTGTTTGATCAGAAATCAATTTAGTTAGTTCTTGCCCTTTATTAGTTAGTTTGTACTGACATTTCTGACCACTACAACTGTATGTGCCGTTTTGGAGATGAAGACACAGAGGAGTTTTCTCTGACGTATCCTCAATGGTGTCTTGGTGAAACAATTGAGACATTAAAGAGATCTCGCAAACGATCACAGAAACCTTGAACGTGTGCTCACTCACTGATCCCAGAATAGCCAGCTGGGACCCTGCCTGCATCGATTTCCTGTAAGAAGCGTTTGAGTCTGTGGTTCTCAGGGACATGAGAAGTGCACGTATCGTCTGCTGCTTCTGTCCAGGCTCTGACGGGGTTTAGTCTCCAAGGAGCACAACAGCTCTGGGGATTCAAACCTAATTACGAGTGCGTCGCGCCAGGAACCTATTGCAGTCTTTTGCTGTGGGCAGTCACTAAACCAGGCTAGATCACAGACCTCAACAAAGACCCATATTATTGTGAAAGAAGATCTATGTTTGTAAAACCATCTTGTCTGTGCAAACATGCTAGTTATAATTTATTTGTCTACTAAAATGCATTTAGGAACCGCTAATTGAATGTTTACAAAGCATTAAAGAGGAATCCATTCCAATTGAACACAATTGAACAAGACATGCTAATAAGCAAAAATGTCTGTTTTGTGACACAGAGATGACACAGATGTGATATGCTGGATTTTTTTAGGTCACAAGAAGAAAACTATAGTAGGCTGTTATATTATAGGCTGTTATATTGTACAGATCTAAAAAGGCAGACAACTATGTTTTGTACAAGGAAAGATGCGACACTCCCTATAGAGTTAGTCCACCGAGACGTGCTGTCATTTCTACTAAAAACTGGAAGGAACCGGTTATCATTAGCAAGGTTCTTCAATATGCCGTGGGTTTGCCACCAGCAACACACCTGCAGAATTGACTGTTTTTTTGGTCTGTGACCAAATAGGCTGAGAGAACAGAACACATTTTTATCTGTTATAGAGTAATCGAGTCATTTGAGTTAGCTGATATATAACAGCACTGAAGGTCTCTGAATGTTGTACACTGCATCATTGAATGTAGCAGTGGCCATCGTCATCCAATTGCATCTGGTCTGGTTCAGTGATAGAGACAATTTTCATCCCCTGCACCAATCAGTTAAGGATCAGTCAAGGCTGCCCAATCATTGCTCCAGATTGCCTATCAGTTTTACTCAGTGTTAACGTACTGTGTGGTGGTGTGGGTTTATTTGTATCAGGGGGCTGTAGTTAAAGAAATGTAGCACTGAAAGGATTGAAATGAACTTGACATTGCCAAATGTGCTGTCAAGCCTAAATGAAGCCCTGGTTTATGCCATCTCCTTTTAAATTACATTTAAACCAGTAAAACAACATGTCCCAGGATTTAAAGCAGATACTATTACAGGTTTTACATTGGTTTTGCTTCTTTAAACACGGAGCAAAGAAATTACACCATTTACGATACTTGCTAATGCTAGCTTGGCCTCATTTTGGACGACTGTGCTGTTCCGCAAAAGCACTTCTGTCAGGACCCATTTCTCATTACAAAATGTGTTTCCCTGTAGAGTTTGTGTATCTTTTATGGGGTTGAGATGGTGTTTGAGGTAAAGCCGAAGTGACATCTGATTGGAGTCTGTGAAGTACCTGTTAGGCGGTGAATATTAATGAGGCAGCCCTCGGCATACAGAGGCATAGAGTCTTCCGTCTAAACGCTGTTACATGTTCACGATGAATATTTCTGCCGAACAGGAGAGAAAATCCGAGTTGAGCATTACTAATACATCTACTGTGAGATGGACAAAGAGAATTTCTAAGACAGAACTGCTTCAGTCGTACAGCAAACGCAGAGACGCCGGAAGGTTCCCCCTTAAATAGAGGAAAGCCTATGATACTCTAGAGCTTGTAACCACTCGGACATCACAGAAACATATGTACATGTATGAAATTACTGTTTGTAATAGCTAACTAACAAATACCTGCAAATAGTAAATATAATTATGCATCATTACATGCCAAAAATTAAAAAGTTGCTCAAAATTCTTAAGTATGAAACTAGTCCTTCCTTTTAATATTAGAGATGATTCTGTCATTTAAGGTAAACTGTGTTTTTCTGTGCCATTTGTGGTACCACTGTGGATGAAAAATCTTACATTTTTGCTGTGTGACTGCAAAAATAATGACAAATTTAATGCCAAAGAAAAATAAAATGCACATAATGACTATTTTCCAGCAAACACACAAATAAATACAAAATATTGTAAAAGATTTAAATGATTAAAAAGAAATAACAGTGAGTCCAGGATGTGCACATTTATATAAAGAAGGTGAGACCACTTTCCACGCAAGCCTTGAATTTCTCTTTCTAAAAGGCAGCAGGGCTAACCTGAATAACAGAACAGCAACTATGTTTCTGGAAACGACATGACTGCTGTAATAGCCCTATGGCACATTCTATCTTGATGCCTAGCAACCAGTGTTTGGGCACATCCAATTTCCTATTTTGATGAATGCAGGGTTACAACAGAAGAGTCTGCTGGGTTAAAAAAGCAGTAAAACTCAATCTGAACTGTGAAAACCAAGATCACCTCAAAACCAAGATTCACCTGGAAGTAATCACTGCTGCATTTTGTGCTGAAATTATCAATTTCCCTCAATCATAAAATCATCCTAATTTTTTACTTGATGTGGAAGCACAAATGCTCTGACATACTATGTGGTGGTACTTACTAGGTCTGTAGTTAGGAATTCTGCCCCATTAACATTAATATTCCTTGTACCTTTGAGCTGTAAGAATTATTCCTACTTTTTACTCTTATAGTTACAATATGTTTTTATATGTTTTCAAAATCCCCTCCCCACCTGTTCTCTGCCTTCCCAACAAAAGTTGTGAAAGTATAAACATTACAAAATAAGAGTTTTTTTAGTGTAATATTAGTTTGAGATCTACACTGCCACTACCCAAGTTCTTTGACCCCTTCCTTGTTTAAATTTTAGTCACATTTTAAGTTCTCACATCTGATTGGACACACTGCATTCTGGGAATGCTTTCCAAACCAAATTTACAAGCTTGGCAAAGTGATCATTTGGCATAAAGACGTGCAAATGTGTTTAAGCATTTGATTTAAGACAAGGGAGGAAGACACTTGCTAGAATATATTTTAATTGATATTAACATCCTGCTTATAGCGCTGTTAACCAATAAAACCAATATAACAAGAAATAAAGTGCTGCTGTGATGTCGACTAAGTATTTCTTGATATTATTTATTAAATATTTATTTCTCTAAGTTGACAGAAAAACGGAACATAGAAATGACTTTCTGAAAGGTAAACATTTTTTAGAATTCCTTTTCCTCATTTTTTAATGCAAACCATGTGTACACTTTTCTCAGACATTTCCTGTTCACATTCTGCACAAACACATTCTGTGTCATCTGTATTTAGATGGGCTAATTTCACAGCAGATTTGAGGTGGATGGCTAGATTAATGTAGCACAGAAAACCTGAGAGGTTGATGCGACCCAAATGGCTGTTCCGGGGTGACCACCTACAGCTCCCATGAAATGGATGAAAGAATGGCTATAAACCTATTTCATGGGTAACTTTAAGAGTCTACCTGGGTCTTCTAAAAAATGTATAATAAATAAAAAAACACCTACTGCTAAATGTATTTCTTTGTTTTCTATAAAGTTTCACATATGATTAAACTAATACTTCCTGATGCGCCAAATAAGATCCATGAATTTGCATCTGTGTCTGTCCATTTAAATCCATTTTTCAGGAAAATTAGATTTTGGAGAATCAAAGGCCATTGTATGATTGCATTTCATCATCCTGTGATAATCAAAGAAACCTTCTGATCTGCAAACTTCAAACATGTTTTCAGAAACGTGTGATAAACTTCATAAAGCAAACGTAAACCCATTTCAGAGATGTCATTTGTTTCAGAGCGAAGCTTTGTTCACAAAACAAAAATATTGTTTTAAATGATGAAATCGAGAAGGGTTTATTAGACAGTGTAGCTAATGTTTAGTGTATCTACTTTGTATCTACTATTCGTCTTGTAATTAAGTTCTTAATACTTAATTATTGCCAAAATTATCCAATTTAGGCAACATTTCTTATTGTGTTTCTGAGGAGATTATTATCCTGTATTAAGCAAAGAAATAACTAAGGACATTGTTAAATTTTACACATGAATTGGCCAACCAAGTGTTCTGACCTTAACCTCATTGAAAGTCTTTGTGAAGTGTTGGAAAAAAAAACACATATGGATGTAGTGTGAATATGGTTTCATGTGGTGTTGTCCTTCAGTCCTACCAAAAAGCTGTGAACAAAGCCAATGGTTATACAACCCTTTATAGAAGAACAAACACTACCCAGAAAGCAGTTTTCTCTGAATTCTCTTTCAAAGAATAAATCGGTTTCTAGTAATTTCAAGTAGGGCTAAAAGAACTTAAAATAGTGGGTGTCTTTATCAATTTGTCGCATCACTAACTTGTCTTTGTGATAACTGTTGTTATCTTATGATCGCATTTGTATGCAAACTACAGCATCTGGGGCAGAATTCTTAACTGCTTTGTGTGGCCGAGGATTGTGTAGTACTGACTGAAAGATCTAACAGCTGAGAATTAACAAATAACCTCTGAAAACACTTTTCTGTCATTGTGCCATAACCTTGTGCCCCACCAAATGCAACATTGTGTTTCAGTTCAGGACATGATGTATTGTCTCCTGCGTTAAGAACATTTGCTCAGAACCACGGTGACCCCACATGTTTAAACTTCTTCAAAACTGAATTCTAGTTTTTACTTTTGGTTCACACAGCCAACACAGGGAGAAACAACCATTATGAGATACATAATAATACAAGACTGTGTCATTTTGACGGTAATGAAACCAACGAATGCAAAGACAGGTAAACACACTGCATGGATATTACCAAGAGCTTCACTGTCCTACAGAAATGCTGCAAATTCCTGAAATAAGAGGGAAAGAGAGATGGAAACATAGAACAAGATTAATCAAGGCCCTGTGGGGAGAATATGTGAAATGCTGTCTGGCCATGACTGGAAATATCATTCTGAAAAAGGTCATTAAGCAGCAACTTGGGCAAATTGAAAGCACATAGATTGTCGTGTCATAAATAAAGTCTTGTCATTTTCACCTGCCAGTGTGCATGCAAAAAATCCCACCCTGACATTATCTCTGTCACCTGGTCATTACTCTTAATACCAGCGCCTGCTCTGCAATGCAAACACGATTCCCCAACGCCTGAAAACCAATACCTACGTTTTCCACCACGGCTGTCAAAAATAATATGAAATATTAAGATTCCTTACCAAACAGCCCCCCTCCTAGAAATTCAAAATCAATGTAACATTTCAGTCTTGAATAATGAAGCTGAGGATAGGAACCGCCATAGCGCTGACTGTGTCGTAAAGCAAACTAAGGTAATTACATGACTAATGTCACATAGAGAATATCAATGGCATGGGGAGATATGAGAAGACACCACAACTGTTACAGGATATTAAATAATAAATAATTTCCATGCTAACTGCACAGATAAATGGATTTTGTGTTGCTGTTTTGGTCCACCTGTTCTACAATTACAGCCATGGACTATAAACAGGATCTCAACAGAATTTTAAATCTATTTACTAAACCCAGAACATCAGCTTTTGTTTCATGTACAGACACTTTTCTTTAGATTTCAAACAAAAATTGTGATAAAGGACCAAGCGGTGTGGTTTAAAGCTTAATAAGCTAAATAATTTAAAAACATTTAATGGCAAATAGTTTCTTCTCAAATCTTTATGTGTGAACCAGAACGCAATCAAATTCTATCCTATAGTTGAATGCAAGACTGAGATGAGCTAAAAATGGCAACCAATACCAGTATTAAACAAGGCTTTATTGAAAGCAGATGGTCAAAATGTTCCACTGTTAAGCTCTAGGGCTTTAAAGGAAGAGGGGAGTATTCTGAATGAAATCTGTTGGTTAATAATGCAGAGAAAACATAAAACATGGCCCTCGAACCCTCGTCAGCTTCATCTGTCTTCCTTAAAACCCCATATCGATTTGTCTGGCCTGCTTCATGCTAAAAGAACACCAATAAAGAAAAGAAACCGATGAAAGAACAGACCTCTTTTCTCAAAATATCCCGCCCTCGATGAGGGGCAAGAATGAAGTCATTTCCATGTCTGAAAAGCCAAGCAGGTAGAGAACAGGCAGGATAACAGCTCCGAGTATCAAGTATCTCTTTGTGGGTCAGGGAGTGTTACTGTAGAAAACGCCTCAGCAGTGAGTAATTGGCTGCCTAATGAATTGTATTGGCAGACCTTGTTCTGTGGAGGGTTGAGTGTGTCACGGGGCACTTGGCTTCCACTCAGGGGCTGGGATTCATTGGCTTTCTTTTTGCTTCTGCTGCCAGTCGTTACCTCCACAGCTGCTGCAGAGCAACTGTACAGACCTATGGAAACTTTCTGTTGGACTCATTAAAAAAAAACGCTAATACTCATATTCCTTGAACGTGTGATTAAAGTTCAATGACACTGGTGACAAATTCAATTGAATGCAAAAGAATAAGTCCTTGAACATAGTTGTGAGGTATCAGTGCCATTTATTATGATTCTGAGGTAATAATTTTTGGCCCTTTCAAAAAGCCATACTATTTTTTAATAATTAGGTACAGTTAGTGCTATTAGCGGTTCTATGTTACAGATTCTGGCTTTGGCTGCCCTGTTTGTGTGGAAACTGCATGAAAGGAAATTTGACACTGTATTTGGCCGTTCTATTATGTGGGGAGCTGTTGGCACTGATGTTTGGGCACTCAGATGTGAAACCTTCCAATGACCCCTACGCACATTATGGCATACAAAGTCTAAACATAATGGAATGTGTGTAGAAACCCTGGGTAAGTGGCATAATAATAACCAGTTTTAAATTACTTGTTACAGGGGGTGTAGCAATATACCAAAGCCACAGTTTGGTTCATGTCATGGTTTTGGAGCCAGCTTGGTTCAGTTCTGAAAAACTGCTCCCACAGCAAGCAAAGAACAGTGCCTTACAAACCTTTCAGTTAACCAGCTGTAGGCCTATGTCATACTAAACATTATTATACTATACACAATATATATATATATTTATTTATTACAAGACTTGTATATATAAAATAATATATAATAATGTTTATATATTATTATTAATAATATATATTATATATCGTTACTAGTCACATAGCGCTGTTGTCATGTTTTAATGTATAGTTGTTTTCAGAAAACATACATTTAAACGTGAATGAACATATGCACATTTTTTCATTACACTTATGACATTCATATACTCTTTCTGTATATAAATATACAGTATATAGTCCCTGTGTCCTTTACTTTATAACTAGCTTACAAAGCCATAGACCCCCCCTCAGGTTCAAGGTTGGACAGTAATTAGTCATTTTCTCTACATTAAAAAAACCCAGTTTAGGTACAGCTGAAAAATAACAGTTTGGCTTGTTGGCAATGTGAACAAACTTAGAACATTTTACATGTACAGAACCTAACATGACTCAAAGCAGCTTTATCTTGTGGCAGTATATATTGTACACAGGTTTTCAGATGTAAGGCTTGGAAGACATCTGGTTATATGTACATTAAAATTCTACGGCTGAAAAAGTATTGTAGTAAATGTGGTAATTACTGCTTATTAAATTTCAGTCACTGAAATTTTGACCACTGATTCAGTCTAAGATAAATCGTTTAAATTTGAATATGATGGCATTTAGTGCTTCTTTAGTGCATTGTTGACCTAGAGCACAGTTTGACAGCTGAAGAACGATAGGACAGCTTGTGCTCACAGAGTTTAGGAACAATGCACACACAGTCATTAGAGCAATCATGAAAAGCTATACTTAATTGTCTCTCATGGGGTGACGCTATTGGCCTTCAGAGGCCCAGTGACTGTTCTTACCATTGCAGGGCATAAAACATCTCTAACAAAAACAGACAAACAGCTAATTATATCAAAATTTATGGTCCCAAGAAGACAGTGCATAATTAGCCAGCTTTCCTTTATGAACCACGTAAAAACACTGTTAGCGAGCTGATTGTAGCTCAGGAGTGATGTTGACTAGCCCTTATTTCTGATATTGAGTAGATTGGATCAGGTTGAGTTATATACCCCAGACAAATAAGTTAGAATAGAATCCAGATTTCCAGAGTGCAATAACAATCCATCAGGTGACAGCAACAGTGAACAAGAACTAAAGCAAAAAACCTTACTAGTGACAAGAATGTGATTTATTGGACAACAATCTTAAGGAATGCATTTTCTAAATTCTATAGGATGTGAATCGGGTCACTTTAAAAGCAAGGTTTTGCTACAAAATTGAGAAATTAAATTATTTTTTAGGTTGGCCACTTTTTAATGGGATATTTATGCTGGCTGCTAATTAACAAGCCTTTGCTAATTAGTCTCTTAATAATTCAAACGTTGCAAATAAGTATGCAAATAACGTTATATTTGCATTTTACTACAGTTATGGCTCTGCTTCCTGGTTTCACCTTAAGAAACAAAGAACAATTTAAACAGAAGGAGTGTGAGCCATAAGACATTGAAATTTATAATTACGTCCACAGAGCATGTTCACCACTCTTAGCCAATCACAACCCTTTCAGGAAGCCCCACCCCTTTTTTGGGCTTGGAGTTTCCCACAAATATTTGGAGATCTCCTGGCTACACCAGCAATTTCTTTTTCTTATAGACACACGTATGTAGCCATTATTCCTCAACCCTGCTTCTAAAGACACACCAGCACTAAACATTTGAATGTCTCCTTGGAAACCATTAAGAACTATATAGAGGGCCCCTTACAATAAGGTCCAAAATCAGAACAGCCCTGGTCTAATGTTCCCTCATTCTATAGATCACCTAAAACAAAGCCTAAATGATGTTACTTTGATATTAGAGGTTTTTTTTGTACGTTTTCTTTGTCTAGCAAATAAGGCTGCTCACGTACAGTCTCCCGCAAATAAAATGCCAATAAAACTGCTTCAGAGAAAAATAAAATAAGTTATGTGATGCCTTTCAGGGATTTAGCCCCCAAACACTTTTATGAAGATAAAACACATGGACACAATTCAATGCATTTCTTATAGAAAGGCAGTAGGGCTAATTGAGTCCCTGCAGACATTGACTCCCTGAGTGTTTGGTTTCTTTGGGTTAACCGCACGCTTAGGAAAGCGGCAACAAAAACAGGCCTTGAAGAAACTGGTGTTGTTAACTTCCTTTAATACGGTCCAAGGGGAATTATAAATCGGTTGCCGTACGTTTTGCATTTGTGGTATTATGTAAAGAATACAAATAAAGCTTTTTATGTAGCTATTTTTGTTATGACCGCCCAACGCTTCAAGAAAAGACGCAATTATAAGCCTGTTTACAGCTGATAATTTTTCAGACAACACAACAAAACACACGACAGGCTTTGTACCAGAATACAGCCGCATAACAAATAGTTTATTTCGGTGAATCTTGTTAAATGTGATACTAGCGTGCGTCTCAGGGGGGGCTGAAGTTTCCCTTAATAATGAAAAAGACTGGTGCCTCAAAAACAGCAGTCATGCTTATCGAACCAACATAAAATTGCTTTGTAATAGTATATTTGGAGCCAATATTCCAGTGGGGACAATTTAGCCCTTCAGGCGAATGAACTGCAGTGAAATGAGTGCCTGAAGTGTGGGAGGCGACCACTGGGTTCATTTTGGAGGAGATGAAGGTATGACTTTCCCTCTGATGTATCGATGTTGAAGTTTATTACTTTCTCAAGCTGCTCTTCAAAAGCAGTGGATGTGGAGAGCGATTTCTTCATTCTTATTTATATGTCCACGGGTCCATGGAAAAGAACACCAAGCAAAAAAAAAGCCAGTTCAAAACCAAGTCGCCTCACGTGTCCACCTCCCAGCATGCAGTGCACGCAATTTAAAACAGAGCAATTTGTGCAGATTTGTTGTTGTAACCGCTTAATCCTCAAGCAGGCGATTTGTTGCTGTCTAAAAGTGCGGCAAAAGGAACAGATTCATCATCAGCCGTGCAATAATGCTTCTTTCAAATGTAATACTGTCCTGTGGTTTATCCTGTGAAATTTATTAATAAAAGCAAGGACAAGCTAAAAAAAATTATGGCAGTGTTTATGTTCCCGGGTGAATAGAGCAAAAGATGAGAATATTTCGGTTTTACTCATCTGTCAGAATCGTTGTGACAGTGACCATAAATCAAATGCAAATCTGCCTGACATTGGACTGGGCCTGAAACGGTCTTAAAATTCACAGGGAGGAAAAACTGCCTCAGGAGACGTCTTATATCCTCATTAAACTCTCCAACATTGATCTTTTTCATTTCCCCTTCTGAGGGCACAGCTACCCACAGATAAACACAGACTGAATAGCTCTGAAACGCACATATTTAAGCTCGCTTTGACACAGAGATGCTAAACCCTTTAAAGCCATAAAACCTAGTTAGTTCAACTAATAGTGTAGTTAACTAACTGTAGCAGTCTAGGTAATTTGACCAATACATCTGTAAAGTGAGGAATTACATACAATTACACAACTACCAACTTATGAGGCTTAGAACTACAAACAACATTTACAGGAAAGTAGCATACTGTAATGTGTAACAGTTAATTCAAAACAGATTGTATATGTATATAATAATAATAATAATGTATATAAATTTACAATATTAATAAACTTAATGACATATTAACTAAATGTTTATCAATAGCCTTGAATTAAATATAGAAAGATAAAGACTAAGCTTTTCATTTGAAGAAATTGCCACAACCAAACTGTTCAATCCAAACATTTAACTTTTGTTTGCAGCTGACGCTTGCTTTAATATTTACTATTTTGTTACCCAAAAACTGTAAATTAAGTTTAGTGTTTCTAGTATTTTAGTATTTTAAGACACTGTGTACTTTCCTTTAGTTTTCATATTCAACAGCCATAGCTCTTATGGTACTTGCTCTCAGCTGCAATGGGTGATGGATGCTTACTGACATCTCACTATATAACTCACCCGATTTTTCTTCATGTCTGTCTTATTTTCTCTTGTCATGGTGACAACTGCATAGTGATACATCATACGGATACATAACTGGAATATGGCAGCACGGTGCAACCACACAGAAAAGTACATTTGCCCAATCACATCAATATAATTACACACATTCACACATACACACTCACACAAACAAACAAACAAACTCACTTAAAAAAACCTTTATGAAGTTTTTAACTTTAAAAAACTTTAATTCTGCAGGGCAGAATTGTCACACAACACAACATTAAAAAAGTCTCACCTAAATTATAAAGGCAATAATAAATAACCTAAAGCTTTGACCAAAATCAACAATTAAGTCAAAGTAATTTGAAACACCATCTGTCTCTAAACAGACTGCAAAACACAGTGACCAATAAGACCAATAATAATAGTCTTATGTCATACACCAGCCTGTTTTTCATAACAATTGCACATGAAAATCAAATCATCACATCTAAACTGCAAATGTTAAGGATGGTTAAAAAAAAAAAGCAGATTTTATCATTAAAT
Source organism: Yasuhikotakia modesta (assembly GCA_036877545.1). NCBI lineage: Eukaryota > Metazoa > Chordata > Actinopteri > Cypriniformes > Botiidae > Yasuhikotakia > Yasuhikotakia modesta. The sequence continues at coordinate 5,339 of JBAJNP010004281.1, read as the reverse complement.
GAACAAAACAATGTTTCCTTTTGTTAGCATAACAACTATTGCTGGCACATCCACAGTAAAAATTAAATAAAAATCAAATGCATTAAAGCAGTTTGACAACAATCCAAATTCAGTTATTTGGAATTCCTGAAACACTTCAGTGTTTCAATCAGTGTAAAAAGTGATGTGGCTTTTGCTTTATTTCTAATTTAATAAATGCTACTTGGATTTGTTGTTTGACATGCTAATTTGTTAATTATGACCAACCCTTAGATGTTCTTTATTAAACCACCTCATTGTCATTTCTGTGAAAAAACCCATAACAATTAAAGTACTGTCATACAATTCATTATCAACCATGTTTGGATTGCTAATTTTCTTAATCATTTGACAGATGAGTGATTATGTGCAAATGGGGTTCTCCTACCAGCTTGTATAAACAAGTGCTGTTGTCCTCAAACCTGGGCGTGTGACCTGGGCCAATGTTTGACCAACAGGAATTCTTGGAAAGCTAAGAAAACCACAAGCTATTATTGCAAGTCTGTGTAAAACCCCCAGTTCAATTTGGCCCACTCACCAAAACCTATGGATACCACTGAGTAATGAATTAATAAGCTAAATTATTTTAAGACTTATTAAGACTTTATTTAGCACAGTTCTTTGTTCAAGCCTGGCCCTCAGGTTTCTGTAAATGTAGAGAAAGCGAGACTATTAAGGCCTTTTTTAGAATCAATAACATTAATACAGTGCTTTGAAATAAATGTCTTCCTGTAAATGTGTAAGGTTGAAACTCATATGTTCTTAACTTTTACATTTACTCTGTACAGTGGATGGACTTAACATTCTTCCGGTTAAAAGCCCTAGAAGTTATATTGTATAAGCAGGCAAGATACATAGAAACTGCATTAGGCTGAAATTGTAGACAGTGGTGGTGGATGCTAAAAGCAAAGTTAGCTTTCATGTTCTTATACACAATAACAAGCATCACGCAGAGTGTTGGCGGAATAATGACCTCACTTGGCCTCTTGATGGCTCACGACGTGGCATATTTTGACCTCTTGGAACAATGTTTGTGCAAGTGCAGCTGCGTATTACAATGTCAAAAAAGACATGAGGAAAAATTGTGTAACAAATTCAGTTTTGATCTATTAGGTGATGGCGACTGTTATGACAAACCTGCCAACATTAAGTCTATTGTTTGTATCCATCTATTCCATTTGCACTTTGAATGAGACAGCATTTTTTGGTTAAATAATCATACATGTACTTGATGCATATATATAAATAAAAAAATCTATTGTATAAATAAAAAATATGGTTAAATATTAAATGGTTTAATATTTTTGAAGTATTGCAATAATTAACCCTACATAGTGTGACATAATTACCCTATGTAGAGAGAATCTCTGTATACCACATTAACAGCAATAAAAACATGCGAAAGTAATATTGGGAGTTTATTTTAGGTGAAGCTGCATCCAAATTCAATGATAACAGGTGACAAAAAGGCTTAAGAAAAACATACCAAACCGCTTTTCTGCACTTTTGCCTGGATGACAATTTACATGACATCACAGAGAAAATTACTGTCATCTGAAAGCCAAAAATATAATGATGCCAGACCAAAATTGAGACACCAACAAATATCACTTGAAGTGAAAGAACAGACAAAAGCCAGAGAAACATTTGACAAGAGACACTTTACTGAGCTGAAAAATGTATTTGAATTGTAGCGAGGCTGAGGCGGGCTGAATAGGTGGCAAACACAGGAGAATGCAAAAGGTTGAATGTGAAAGTCAATGTGTTCTGTGACTGTCCCACCAGACGACAGTTAAAGAAGCTTTAATTGCACTTGTCAAAATCCAGGGCTGTGATAAAAAGATTGTATCGCAGCGTCACTTATTTGAAGCAATACAACAGGCCGGTATGCAGGCTGAGCAGTTATGAAAGTTGAGTTTCTCCTCTAGAAGAAAAATGATTATTGCTAAGGTTCTGGAAGGCACAAGCAATAAACATTTAAATAGGTTCCTTTAAATTTCAGTCCTAAATATGGGATCATGGGGCCCTGCAAAGTATTGAATCATATAAGACTGCATATATGGCAGTCCCAAAGTAATAGTGAATTCATTGTTTGTGCCGCTTAAAATGTCTCAGTGTTGCACATTAAGAGAAACAATATTAAACAATATTACTGCATGTTACGCTATGGTTGAAGAACAACAGCAAGGCAAAAACGTTTCAATAAAAAGCTGCAATAGAGGTTTGTTTTAAACTCTGATGTTTATACTCATAAGCTTGCTGATCAAACAACTAATTCACATGAATATTACATTAGCCTATATACATATAAGATATATATGAATATTTTCATGTATTGCACTATATTCTTGGTGTTAATCAGAAAGCGATGTGCACTGAAAGTACATTCAGAAATGGCTGGTGTGGCCAAGCTGGTCATATGAAAGATTTATAAATGTATTGGTGTTCAGTAATGAAAGTCTGGGGCTGTTTATCACCACAGCTGAGGCAGGGTGCCGATCTTATCAATAACAGGACAGACTTTCCAAGACTCTCAAATCAAATGGCGTATTACTCTGCCAGAGAGAGACAGAGAAAGAGAGAGAGAGAGAGAGAGAGAGAGAGAGAGAG
>JBAJNP010004280.1:0-34332 GCA_036877545.1 Yasuhikotakia modesta | reverse complement strand
AATTTGCTCAATAATTCATTTTTGATTATTAATGCCAAACATTCTGTCAGCCTATAAATATCGCATTGTACCATTAAACCATCAAATGAATACATTTTAAAATGTTTTAGTAGAAAGCATAAAGGCTTGACACAGTAACAGTTTGGTGACCAATTTTTTGATTCTTTGCTCAAGGTTGTGAAACTGTATTAACGCTGATTGTTGACACACTATTGACAATTAAAGTTACATTTTAAATGATAGTATGTGGAATAAACCAAAATGGCACCAGTTTTCTAGAAGCACTCCTGTAATAAATCATAATCTTGGTACAGTTTGAACCTCTGTGGAGTTTCCTGTTTATTAACAGTGGCGTAACCTTGATCGACCAACCTGAGTGTATTTTTAACTGTTAAACCAATATTGACTCTTTCTGCCTCGGCCGTCGCCGCAGTCTCTGCTCATCATTTTGATTTGAGGGTGGGAAAAGCGGTTCTGTCCCATCCCCCCCGCATACCCTGCATTCCTCCAGAACAAACGCTCGCTTGTTGCTTTAGTGCCTTAGATCAACAGTTGCTGGATGTTGGACACTTTGGACAAAACATTCCCGGTGGTAAACCGGTGTCGGTGCTAATGTCCGATACGGCGGCTGTGTCGTTCACAGCACAGAAAATGGAAAAGAGTCGTAATTTTCACTTTTATAAGTATCTAAAAGTCATCTTGATTATTTAAACGATGCTATAAAATGTGATGCATGAGAACAGAAAGTTTGTGTGCTTTGAATTGCATTGTGGGAATTGTATTATTTGTAGTGTTCGCTTACTTTGTAGTTCTGTAATTGTAACTGAACGTAAGACAGGAAGTAAACTAGCCTCCAGGACCTGACAGATGTGATGAGAGGGGATTGTATGTTTGTGGAGGGTCTGGGCTGCCCTCACCGCGGGGTGCAGACAGAGTCTAAGAGCGGGATTAGAACCCTCTTCATCCCCAGCCTCATCACATTGTGTTCAGCTTGCCGTGCAAGCGGGTTTCCTCTGATCGGCTAAAAGTGATTTTTCTGGCCCCCGTTGTGAGGTGATTTCGGAGGCCAGTGACCCACGGCATTTGCCCTGTGAAAGTCAACCTTCAAACGGTGAAACGAGGGCCACATGATCTGCAGAAAATTTCAGATGTGTCAGATTCATTCTAGGAAGTTTAGCTAGTCCATTCCTACCGTGTTTCTAAGAATTTGTGATGCGTTCGTGTTTGTGTGAAGTTAAGGCAGATTTGTCATTGCGCTGTTGATTTTACATCCTCAAAAGTGAGTCATGACAGAATTTAAATGAGTTTCCATTTAAACTGAGTCACCTCTGAATTTTGAGTGTTTCATAAATCTCAGTGAATGACTGTGTCGGTGACTTAATTGCTTTGCAGAGCCACAAAAGGTGAGACATATTTTGTCAGCCGTGCTTTCGCAGTATTTGTGAGGTGTTTGCTGGTAATGTTTAACTGGTTAAGTGCTGAGAACTTTTCACCAGGTGTTTCACAAAACCCCCAGTGACATCATACCTGGTGTCGGGCCAGGAATGTTTTAGGATTGAGTTTCCCATGTGACCGAGCCGTGCCTCATCCAGAACTCTAATACGCTGTCGATTTTTCTTTCACGTTATATTTACTCACTCGTTTTGTCCCACTGTGAGAGTTTATGGGAAAATGTTTGTGCACGGAGTCCTCTGAGAAAACCAATGCGCTGTTCTACAGATTCTTGTTTCAGATCATTTATTGTGAAATTCCTGTGTCTATATTTAGCTGTTCTGTGTCGTTTCAGTGGCTCGTCTCTTTAGATATGAGATGCTCAGTGCTGCCATCGGTTCCTCTCATAAAAAGATCCGTTTATGGTCCCTTGAAGAGGTTCTGCTTTAGTTTGGTCCAGTTTTGTCTGTCTGTGATGGTTTAGTTTTCTTGTTTCATCAGTGGTTATGAATCCATAACATGTTCTCATTTAGAAAATTAAATCTCCATTCTTAAAGTCCATTAATATTTATTTGTAGAATTAATTGTTTTTGGATGATTTAAAATTCTTTTATGTTTTTTGCGACAATTGAAAAGACACACGTTTCTTTCTACTTTTTGATAAAATCCTAATCGTCTCATTGAAGAACATCAAGAATTATTTACTTATTTTCCAAATACTGTCTGTTCTTTCTTCCTCAGATGATAAAGATCATAAGATCACACAGAAACGATGATTGTTGAGCATAACTGGTGTCGCTCAGTTCCTCCTGAGATGATTGTGGAGGTTCTCAGCAGTCGAGGAGCAATTGAGGAGGTTTTGTGGAGATGAGATCATTGTGAGAGAGAGAGAGAGGAGCAGAGTGACACAGAAGAACAGATAAGACTCACTGTCTGTGAGGGTTCAGCGCCGGCTGTACCAGTGTGGGTGGGGTACCAGCTGTGTGTCGTGGGGTTTTCCCAGCTAACACGCTCTCAAAACCTTGGCTAATGTTCTTTAAAGATCCTTTAAAGATCATAAACACTTTTGCAAGAATCTTAGTAGAACAGTTTTTTATATTTTTCTTTATATATAACATGGCTTTGTTTGTTATCTCTGTAGCAAATATGGGCAAAAGATTAACCTAAATACAAAGTGACCCCCACGGCTGTGGATTAGGGATTTGAAACAAAGATGGCAAATTTATCCTGCGGATTACATTTGTATCCACAACACAGATGAAGATATCTGTGGAAAGAGGATAATTTGCTCAGATTCTGTTGTGGTCCAGCAGGAGAAATCAGGCCCATCCTTATGAGTTGAGTTCAGTCCAGTTTCAGAGCAGCTGGTTCCTGTTACCAGTCTAAAGAGGTTGAAGATTAATTGACCCTGGTTTTCATCTGAGCCCCGGGCCTCAGGAAAGCCCATCAAAGAGACACAGCTTCATGTTGAGAGTGGAAATCCCAGCTAACAACGTTCTCAGAAACGTCTGAAGATTCATTTGATGAGCAGGATTTTGGAATATTTAAAATGTTCTTGACATGAATGTAGTGGTTTGTTTTTGTTTGAACGTCGGTCGTCCTTCTTTAGTCGCCTCAGAAGATTCATCTGAAGTGATTTAAAGTGTTTAAGGTCTTCTTAACAATCAGACCATATTTGTTCCCTGATTGCTTGTGGTTCTTCACCATTAATGCGACCCTGACAGGTCATTGAAGGACGAGTATCTGAACATTTCCCCGTTTGGGATGTAAAAATCTGGCTGTAACAACATATTGTTTATCCACCAAACGCATATTCAGATCCTAAAATCCTAAAATTAAGCTGTCAGGTCTGATTTTGCAGGAAATGTCTGTCTGAACAGAAAGAAGACTGTTATATACCTATATATAAATATATACCGGCTGTTATATCACATGTTGAGGTTCTGTAGATGCTGCAGCATTTGTGGTTTGTTCTTAATTATGTTTGGGCCTCTTTTAAACGTTGGCCTTTTGTTTGTAGTCATGGGAAAGAGGGGGTGAAAGGTGACTCAGCAGGGTATTTTGGGGCAGGGGTAGATGTGTAATGCAAAAGCCCCTTTACCCCAGACCCATGTAATATCTGATTGTAGGAGCTGCCCGTCTCTGGCCTACCTGCCTGAGAGTCCAGTGATTGACTCTTACTGTTGACCATCAATCAGATAATGGTGTCAGTTACCATAACAACCACGTCTTCTTCTGCTCGTTGTGTTGACTTTTCAAGCAGGCGGATGTTGGGGCACCAATTTTGGGATTCGCTGATCTGAGGTAATTCAAATGAATTTCAGTTCTTCTCTCTTTGTGGCATTTTCACATTAAATCAGCTCTGATTGTTTTATAAACTGTGTGGTGTTTTCCTAGGAACCATTATGTAGGAAGGGAGCCGTGTGCTGTACTCATTTTGAAGACATTATGGGTGTTTATCATGTGTAGCCCCTCGTCTCACACTCCTACACTCCAACATGCGTCGCCATACTGGAATGCTGGGTTTCCATGACGCCAGCACGATAAAAATGTGGATCTATGATCCCAGTACAAAAACAGGGTCTCTGGTGTGCTTTTGGGGGCGACTTTATTCTTAGCACCGCGTGTCTCCCATGTCTTAACTAAAGTACGCAGGAACTTTATGTTAGCCAACATTCAGAGAACATTTCCTGTATCTAGATAAGATACAGGAAATGTTCTCTGAATGTTGGCTAACATTTTCTTAAAGTTTCCTCACAGTTATGAAAAGGGGTTATGTTGGTAGAACGTTTTTAACACTGTTATTAGGGAAACATTTTGTAAACAAAAAATTGTTAGATCTTTCCAAACCAGTTTCCTAGTTCCCTATCTCTGCTTTCCGTGAGTTTTTCTGTCCCTATAGGAGTCCCACACTCGCATCACTTTTGAAAAGCCCTGATTTATTGTTCCATAAATGGTTCGTGCTGTAAGGCTCACAGACGATGGCCCCACTGTTTGCAAATGGCCCCTGGAGACAAAAAAAAGCTTCCCCCAATCAGAAGGGCTTTTCTTGTCATGTTGAAAGCTCGCTCTTGGTTAAACAAGGTTTCCCGTCATCACAGACTAAATCAGTCTGGTGAGAGATCGTGTTTGGCCCCATACGGTTCCTGGTGAGAACAGACTCTTTTGTAACCGTCTCTAACAGGGAGCTGAAGGGTTAAAATCAACATTTTTTTCCATGCTTCACGTCGCTCCTGCTGTTTTGGGCCTCAGTTGTGCTAATTGCTTGTTTTTTAGGATGGGCCCAACAAGCCAGAGGCCATTTAGGGTGTTTGATGGCTCTGTGTCTTGTGGCCCCTATTCTGTCCTGACGCACCGAGCAGAACTGAACCGGCCCCTCACCCGGGATGCGTGACTGCATATGCATGTGAATGAGAGCGATGGGGCCTCGCTTTGTGTGTGTGTTTTTGTCATTCAGAATGTAATGTCTTTAAAAGAGTGGTTTTAATTTGACCCCCCACCAATTAAGAGGTTTAAGGTTCGGGCCGGCGGTCACATTTGACCCACCTGTTCATTAAACTCATTATGCTCTTGTGTCTGAACTGAAATGTCTGATGGTGAATGTTTTTTTTAGAAGCTTTCGGTGTCTGTGGTAAAACGCTTCAGCTTGTTTGTTTCTATAAAACAAAATGTTCTTGAGAAGTTCCTCATGGTTTGTTGCAAGCTTCATTAATTCTGTCGATGGTTTTACCTGGAAAGCATGTGACGTCACAGCCTCCCTCAGTCTCCCCTCACCCGCGACTCAAGACTCAGGTCATCAGATTTAATAATAAGAGGTAAACATGAACAGCGCTTGTTAGATAAACGAATGCTGACGCCACAGGACTGAAGCTGGTGGTGGAGGCAGCAGGAGGAATTCGAACCTACGATGTCAGGTTATCAGCATAAATCCTCTACCACACAACACCGCACACCTCCTGCTGGGTTTTGGGGAAGGTGTAGGTGTACAGTAAGCCTGTTTATGAGCCAGATATTTAGCACCATTTATTTTCTAAGGATATGTGGCTGTATACATGATAAACGTTTTGTAAGTGGTTAGAGAATTGTTTTAAATAACAGATTTAATGACTAACGTTTTTTTGTCTCTACTGTATAAATCTGTTGTGGTCTGTCAGTGTCGGTCATCTGACTGGTGAGCAGCGGTCATTTAAACACCAGTCACCATCCACCACTGCATTAGTTCCACCTTATTGTTGCTCTACGGGAAAGAGATGGAGGTAAAAAATGGGGTAAAACCTCCCTGATCCCCTTTTCCATGCGGCCCCTAATCCAGAGACCACTGTCAGCACAAACGTTCCTCTGGTAGCCTGGAAAGGGTTCGACTGAACATGTTGTGTTTATGTGTATGCAAGCGTGCGGGTGTGTGTTTGTGTGACTGTGAATCTTCTGGGAAAACTTGTCCTAAGAACATGTCAGGATTTTATTTTTGGTTACAGTTTAAGATTTTCTTAAGTGTTAGAACACTTGTGTGGTTGTGTCACGGTTTGTTTGGACAGTGTTACGTAACGAAGACGGACGTATCAGAAATTGTCATCTCTGAATGAACCGGCATGGAAGGAGATCTGATGACGCTGTCTGATGACTCAACAGATGTAGTGATCAGACAGGTTTTGTGCTGGTTCAAACCGCAGGTGCATAATCTGAACAAGCAGTTTATACAATAACAACAGCTCTTCATTCATCAGATCATCGTGAGTGTTTGTGAGGCTGTCAAAACACATGAAGTGTGTTTGATCAAATGTAGTTTCTAAATGCGCTGTACACTGCTTTGGGTAAATTCATTTGTCCTGTGGGTGTTCATGTGTGTGACGTTTATACGTGTGTGTGACGTGTGTTTATACATGTGTGTTTCAGAACATCAGGACTGCTTACACCAGCTGGTTCACGAGCGTCTGGGAGATCTGCTGCGTGTGCTGAAGGCTGTGATTTCCAAACATCACTCCCTGAATTCAGTGGACATCCTCAGTGCTGCAGGAACCCTCATCGCAAAGGTCAAAGGTCAGCTGCGCTCTCACTCGCTGCCTACAGCTTTAATATGACTGCTGGACTAACAACTGTAGGTTGTAAGAATGTTTCTCTAATGTTTGAATAAGAATGTTAGTATGATGTCTAAAACACTGGATGTTTTGAACATTTATAGACTTTGACATTTAATAATGATTTTGTTACTTGATTGCAGTTGTTCTTAATTGCAGAAATCTTCTTGCAACTCAATACTCTTAGATGAGGAGATTTTCACACATTGCAGTGCGCAGAACCTCTGCAGCGTGTGTGTTTGTGTTTGCATGGGTATTTCTTTACTAACTATGGACATTCTGTAGACTTTTGTTTTTATACACAGCTAGTAAACATTATAACCTAACCCACACAAAACCTTCTGCATTTTTACGCTGTATGTCACATTAGCTGAGCGCTGTGTTAGCTGTGAGACACATTGAACTCGTGTGTCAGGTGTCGGTGTTAAAGTTTGAAGTTTGAAGAACACAAACCGAAGCTGGTTCTAGCACAGAGAATGAAGGATAAATGCTCGGCTCTGTTTTGAGAGTTGGGCTCATGTAATATTTCTGTATAAACACATCCTGAACCGTTTAGCCTCCAACTTCTAAACAGTTAGATGATCTTTTCTATATAGCAGTTAAATCGCAAAATCTTGTCTGTATGAATGTGTTTCAGTTATATGTTTATGTGCAATTCTAGGGATAATTACTGTAGCAGTGCTGACTGTCACCACTAGAGGGGCAAATTGCATCTTATTTTCCATTGACATGTCATCTCTCTCTCTCTCTCTCTCTCTCGGGGAACAGACACACACAGAACCTTTGTAACGTGACACTAAAATAATCAGTATTCTAGCTCTGTAGCTCAGAGATTAGAATATGAGAACGTTGAACATCCGGATTGTCGAGCTCAAAGCATGATAAGAACTCTGTGGCGTTTCAGCAGGTCCGATTCTCCTCTGTTCAGCCCGGAACATGTGTCGGCTGCAGAAATGTGACACTGACCCGCTGGCTGGGCCTCAGGATGAGATAGGGACCGGCAGGAACGTTTAGGCAAACGTTCACAGAGACTCCAGGGAGGAACAGGGTCCAGAACGTTATGTGAACATTGTAATAGAAACCGGTGGATGGTGGTGGAAAGGTTGACAACCCGTGTTTGATGATTTTACTGCTCAGAATTTATTTATAATCTCATAAAGTCATGGCTTGTGTTTTCTTAAGCAAGAGCCGCAAACAGATTTTTCACAAGACTGTTGCACGTATTGGGTTTCAAAAGTAATTGAAGTTTCTCTGTGGTATTTTGTCTTTCATGAGCCACCAGAATAGAGTGTTTGTCCACTGAGGTGGTTCCTATTGGCCCAGCGCCTCTTTTCTTCTTATCACCTACGGCCTTCAAACCCCCCCCCCCACATCTGACTGACTCAGGGCTTTTTCTTCTGAGTTCTGGCCCGCTGTTTTCCCGCCTCACCGGTTCACTAACAAAGCGTCCCAAATTCCCCTTCTCACACATTTTGGTTCTCGTTTTAACCTCTGCAATGAGGACGTGCAAATGTCATCCATATCTAAACAGATAAGTGTGGTATCTTCTGAGTGAAACATCTAAGCTTGTTCTCAGTGTCTCCTCCACGTTTTATCAGCTCTTCCCTCTTGATTTGGAGGTGACATTGATCAGCATGTCTGACTGGTGCCTGATTTCCCAGGGAGGAGGGGAAAAAAGAGCAAAAAAACAATGACATTTTTGCCTCATGATGTAACTTCCACGTTTGGATTGTGTGTGGACGGTGAGGGCTGCCATTGTGTTTGTGTGAGCTTCAGGATGTCCTGTTGGGGAGGGGTGTGTGGAGGGGATGAGGGGACGTGATGACCAGACAGAACTTCGAAAACGGTGGTTGAAGAAGCTTCAGACCTTCATCACGCTGAAACTGTTTTGCAAAGATCTCAGGAGACCAACCTGACTAGCTTGGCTTTCAGTTTAGCCTGGGATTTTCTTCAAGGAAATAACTTGGTGGGAAATTTTGAGGAAAGATCAAAACAAGCTGATCTAGAAACATCTCAATCTTTACTTTCGTGACGTCTGTAGGCATCTCGATTTCACAAGGTTTTTGTTGCTCAATAACTGGATGGGAAGTGTGGCAGTCGGTAAGTGGCCGTGTTGGAGAATTGATTTGATCCTTGAAAGTATCTTAACTGAACGGCTGAGGTTATTATTATCACCGTTTAAGACAGGAAACCCACACCAAGAATCTGTGAACAGATTTTGTTTCACATTCTTAGTGTTCAGAAGTTCCTTGTTTCCTGCTGAACAGCACCAGTCAGATAAAATGAGATTGGAAATGCTTTTAGGTTCATCAGAAGTGAGTGTAAACCTGTGCAGAGAAACTGAGGTGAATCCAGATGTACAACAGGTGATCTCGGCTCTTATACACATCTGGACATCTTTTACAAACCTTAACAAGTCTTTGTTCTTTGGGAGGGTGGATGTGGAGTCCAGTGGAGGGTGTTGAGTATGGAATGGTGTCAGTGGTGTTGGTGAGGTCTAACACTTGTTTATTTTCACAGTGTTTATTATTGGAGCTAATTGCAGCTTATTTTCTTTCTCCTGTTGCTGTTTTGTTCCTCCCCATGTTTAGCAGATTAGACTCCAAAAACATTTTTCTTTGAAGTTGAAGATTGAGTCGTATCAACATTCCCAAACTTTTAAATGCACAGTTGACACTTTTTTTTTAACATTCTTAAAATAAGAAAACAATCAATGGAAAATTTGTTTCTTAATTTTGTTCTTAATATTCCAAGATTTTTCTTGGTATTTTAAGTGATTTTAGCAGAAATATCTTATTGACACAAACACTTAATGTGTTTTTTACCACAGCTAGTTAGTTTGAACAGTTGGTTAAGAGGTCATTGTTGTAATCCAGTTCTTTGTGTGTCCCACCAAACAGGTGTGAACTTCAAGGACGTGAATGAAGACAATAAACAGACTCTGTTTTCAGACATCTACACATCTATAGACACATTGGCCTTCACATTTGGCAATGTGTAAGTACAGCACAGTTTCTAAATAATGTTAGGAAATGTTACAGCAAGAATATTTTAATAACTTAAGCATTTGGAAAGCGTTAGCCAGCGTTATGAGAACGTTCACTGTTAGCTGGGTCTTCATTTTAAAACACCTGCAGGGCTGAAAACATCTGTAGCGGATATTGACGCCTCTGAGTGTGTTTAGCTAGTGTCTGTCTCAGAAGATAACACCATTTCTGCTCTCGGGGCGTCAAGGGTGGGTGGGTGTGACGCTGTCTGTAAGCCATGGGCTGTTTTAACTCTAGTGAGCTACAGAGGCAGTATTTTAAGGCTTCAAAGGGAACGGATATAAATAGTTGTATTTAATTTATTGTGTATGAATGAATGCATGTAGGCAGTAGACATCAATGCAGCCTGTTAGATTACAGCTTTCCATGCGTGTTTGTTATTTTAATCACGGTCTGCCCTCCATATTCTCCTCAGAGTGTCTGATTTCCTTATGGGAGATGTAGAGAACGGATCGGCCTCTGGGCTTTCTCAAGCCCGCAGAAGCAGGGTGAGACTTCTTCATCTTTCTTCTTCATCATGTTTTTTAAAGGAACAATTCTCCCAAAAGTTAAAACTCAGATACATTAGAAAATGCTCCTTTCTCTCCTGTCCTGGATTGTTATGAATTCAGTCTTTCTTTCATTGTGACTTTTTATTTCAGTCCTTTGAGAACCTGACAGTCGAGTCCAGCGGATGTGGACCGGAAAATGATGATCCTTCAGGTGAGAGTCAATTTTGAAGTGACGGTTCATCCAAAAAAGAAAATTCCTCCATCATTTACTCACCCTCATATAACTGGAATCTACATTCAGTCTGTCATCCACACTCACTCTGCTTTGTGTCTGGCGTGGTTTTACTGGAATCTGTGCGCAGCCCGTGGTGTTAACAATGGATGTCACCCATGTCTCCGCCCCTCTGCAGGTCCCTCTCCGCCTGCCCGGGTGGAGGAGATGGATGGAGCTTTGCTCCGGAGTGACAGTGGGGTGGAGTCGGCCCTGCTTTACGCCAAAGCCTGGTCCAAATACACCAAGGAGCTCCTGGCCTGGGTGGAGAAACGCCTGAGTATGGGTGAGATATTCTGGTTGTTTTACATTCATAGATAGTGTGTGTGTGTGTGTATTAATTAAATAATGTTTGTCTCCAGACATCGAGTGTGCGAAGAGCTACGCCAAGATAGCCGAGTCTGCGAAAGCACTGGCGACTCAACAGGTCAGTATTTAAACTCTGTTAACACACGCAGTGTGTTTTCATCCGTTTGTTAAATCCCGTGTGATTCCCTTCAGGAGCACATGCCGTTCCGGGATATTTACGTATCTGCATTCAGGAACGACATTGAATACAGCCAGTTAGTCATGCAGACCACGTCTGTGCTGCAGTCCAATAAATTCATGCAGGTATGTTGTTGTTAATGTTACAGAAATGTTACGAGCTGAAACTGTTAGCTGGGTGCCGGCATTGAGTCATTTTGTTGGACAGGAAATGAACTGATTCTTTAAAAGCGTGAATGTTTGTCGTCCTCTAGCCTCTGCAAGCCAGAAAAAATGAGCTTGACAAACTGAGGAAGGAGGTGAAGGAGATGTGGCAGAGAGAGCAGAAAAAAATGGTGGGTGTGTTTTTACACAAAATAGCAGCTCACCAAAAGCTCTTAATAACGATATCAGCTTCCAGCCTGCTGGTACAATTCCTCCGTATATCTCATTACTTCAGATGAAATGGAAATAAAGGTTCTACAGATGTTAAAGGTTCTTTATGGAACCACCTGCCAAAAATGGTTCTTTGTTTTTTCTGTAGGGTTATGCATGTTGTCATTTCATCATATCTAATGACAGAGTTATTTAATACTGTCCCTTTAAGACTCTACAGGTACATGAGCTCTGCTGTTGGCTGAATGTTGGTGTATTTGCAGAATGAGGCAGAGAGCGCTCTGAGGAAGGCCCGGCTCATGCAGACGCAGAGACAGGAGGAGTACGAGAAGGCCAGGTGCTCCACCAGTCGGGTGGAGGAGGAACAGAACGGAAGCGTGGGTGGAAAACAGCTGGAGAAGAGACGTAAGCTGGAGGAGGAATCTCTTCAGAAGGTGTGAGGCTGATGCGGACACACTCCCTCACAAACACGTTTCACCATCATCATCCTCCCTGTGTTACACAGTTGTCTCTGTTTCTTCTCATGCTATTAGCTTAAAAGTTCACCCCAAAATTTAAATTCCTCCATCATTCACTCACTTTCTTCCAAACCTGTGTGACTTTATTTTCCTCTGGGGAACTCAACAGAAGGCACTTTAAAGTTTGCTGGTAACCAAACAACAGCGGCACCCATTGACTTCCATTATATGAACATGACGATTAGTTAATTGTTTAAATATGAAAAAATCCATTGATTACTTGAATTATTTATTAATGGTGTTACCAAAACTCCCTTTTATTCTGTTATGTAAATTAGAGTTTTGTTGTAATTTATATTTTTAATTTTAATGCTGTGACCATATGTTGGGCCAGTTTTGTTTATTTATCTGATTATACCATTTTTTGTTTGTTTGGTAACAGCTTTAAAATTTGGGAAGTGACTTTAAATGACAAGCTGTAAACAATCTGATTTTAGGAACTATCTTCACTAATTATTTTGTGTGTTTTTGTCTGACTGTAGGCAGAAGAGGCCAGAGAGTTTTACAAACTCTGCGTCACAGACGTGGGGGTGAAGAGAGCGGAGCTGTCCGACACGAAGAGCCAGATCTTGACTCAGATACGAGAACTTGTGTTCCAGTGTGACCTGACTCTCAAAGCGGTGAGTAATAACACACACACTCCCATTATTGCTGCTCATTCAGACCAAACGGACTCACCTGGAACCCTGCTGTCAGAATTAGTTCTCTTTGTGACCTCAGGCCACAGATTAAGTCCAAACCAGGCGTGAGGGGTATTGTTTAGTTAATAAAGCACAACTAATTTGTTAATCCGATCTTTTCTCTACGTAGCAGCTGTGACTGTCAGCGGTGTCATGTGACCATACATTCTCACCGTGATGACTTTCTTTTACTCCCACCCACAGTGAAATCTCATTGGTCCAAACATTTGTGTGTGTTGTAGCTGCATATTAAACAGGAAATACAATGATATTAGTTCTGATTCATCGCTTTACAAAAATGATATCATGCTTAAAAGTTGTTTTTTTGTGCAGGTGACGGTGAACTGGTTTCAGCTGCAGCAGGCTCAAGTTGTTTCCCTGCCTGTCAACTTCCAGTCGCTGTGTGAGAACGCCAAACTTTATGAACCCGGTTTGTGCTACACTGAGTTTGTGAAAAGTCTGCCCTCCGACAGGACCAGAGAGGAGACCTTCACCTTTAATATCCCTGCCACACAAAACTCCGGGTACGTCCGAGGTTTATGAGGGCTGCTTAACTCAATTCTCATTTCAGGATATTCCCAGCCAGATGAGAATACAGGAACGTTTCTGTTTTGGAATCATCATGCCAGGTTTTGCTGGTGTTCCCCGATTTGGCCCCAACCAGCTTGTTTTTCCAGCTTCTTTGGTTTTCAGGTTATTGAGTGATGGAGAGAGAGAAACTGTGTTAGTAAAAATGTCACACAATTGTGCGGCAGCCCTCAGGTCTTCCTGAGGAAACGGCTGCAGTGCCGGCAGAAATCAGAATACAGGCAGCAGCAGTAAAACGAAAAGAGGATTTTTTTTAACCTTTTATTCTTCTGCGTCTCTTGTGTCCACACGCTTGTGTTGCTCATGTTCTGGTTCTCCTGACCAAACAGCCACTTTTAAGGCATAGTTTAAAAACATTTTTCCTAAGTTCCTTCTTAGTTGTACCATTTTAAAGTAACCTTTTTTATAACAAGGAGTAAACTTGATGTTTTGAACGCTCACAGCACTTTCAAAACAACATTTTAAACAGTATAATAGCTACATCATGGAAATGTTAGGAAAACGTTCTTGCGATATAAAATTGTATTATGGAACAAGTACTGTCTGTCTGAAATAATCGTTGTTTCTGCAGGTTGTCTTTCTCAAAGCGAGCGATGAACAGCACTCATTCACCGCAGGTTCAGAGAGCTCAGGTGTCCCTCACACCTGCAGATTACCTGAGCGCAGACGAGGTGGACAGTCACGTCCAGTCACGTACAGAAAAGATGACGGACGGACGCTCRCACAGCACCTCAGATATTCAAGGTAAAAATACTGAACAGTCTATTCACATTTTGACTATCACTAACTTAACTTAAGCACTTGGCAATCAATAAATCGTAGAAAAGTCATACAGTAGAATCAAAGCTTATCTTGTTTGTTATTTTCACGTTTATTCTTAATTTGTTTGCCATCAATTTATAATCCAAAGTTTGTTTAACCCTGTAAAAACAAATTGCTGCCCGTTTCAATGACAATGAAAGTTTAAATGACCTTCACAAGAATCGTCGATGCCCGCAAACATGTTTACATGTTTCGTTCGTGTCCTTCAACAGCTCTGAGAACTTCGGGTCAGTTTCGGGTCTGGAGAAGCAGCAGTCAGGGCGGAGGCATGTGTAGCGACTCTGAGAGCGCCGGAGGCAGCAGTGAATCGCGCTCGATGGACTCACCTATGGCAAGTCCAGGTAAAACAACAACACGAACATTCATTCTAAATCACAACAAACAGTGTCAGTCACAAATCTTAAATCTCTTAAGGCAAAAATAATACACGTTATTGACAGGTCTTGTGTCACAAGCGTGTATTACATAGTGAACATAGCACCGATCAGTCACGCTTTCCTGCGCATATTTACCCATAATGCCTTGTGTTTTCTACAGTAACTTTTCACCTCGTATTTACTCTCATATCTGCATTTGTTGTTTAGGATTTCCTTTATATTTATATCTGTATATGCACACATTTAAAAAAAGTTTGTTTTATAACTATTCTGGAAAGAAATTGAGAGACACTCCAATATCATGATCTTGAAAAGATGATGTTTTTCTGATGCGATCCAGGTGACTTTAAGAGACGATTACCCAGAACTCCCTCCACAGGCACCATGTCTTCAGCCGATGACCTGGACGACCGAGAACCTCCCTCTCCATCAGACAACGGTGAGTTTTGCGGCGCAGAGCGTTTTCAGTCATGCAGCTGTTTATCATTTCATGCGTCGTTTTGTCCTGTAACTCGTGGGCTATGTTTGGAATGTGGTCTGAGCCTGTTGACTCTTAAACTGCTGCTTGAAATGTTTCAGTGTTCGGATGACAAACGTTTTCTCTCGCTCGCTGTTTGTAAGCAGGTCTGAATGAAATGGTTACGGAGTCGGCCAGTTCTCCTGGACCCTTTAGGAACACGCAGATGTCGAAGGCGGCACAGACGCACAAGCTACGGAAACTACGCGCTCCGTCGAAATGCAGGGAATGCGACGGTCTCGTGGTATTTCACGGTGCTGAATGCGAGGAGGTGCGTTTCATGCATGCAGTGAAACTGACGTTTTTAGGTTGTGCATGCGATGTTCTGATCTTCAGCTCTGTTGTTCGCAGTGTTACCTCGCTTGTCATAAGAAGTGTTTGGAGACTCTTGCCATCCAGTGTGGACACAAGAAGCTGCAGGGAAAACTGCATTTGTTCGCTGTTGACTTTGCTCAGGCAGCCAGGAACAGTCCTGATGGAATTCCTTTCATTATTAAAAAATGCACCTCAGAAATCGAGAGCAGAGCTCTAAACATCAAGGTGTGCACTTCCTGTCACTTCCTGTCACTTCCTGTCTGCGTCTTATGTACTTCCTGAAAGTTCTAAAGTAAAAATGCTGAGCAAGACTGAACTGAGATCTGTCTGGTTTGTTTTAGGGAATCTACCGTGTTAATGGAGCCAAATCGCGTGTGGAGAAGCTCTGTCAGGCCTTTGAAAACGGCAAAGATCTGGTGGAGCTGTCAGAACTGTACCCTCATGATATCAGCAATGTCCTCAAACTGTACCTGCGCCAGGTGTCCATCAAAATTATGATCAATGATAAAATGATTAAAACATGAAGATAAATGCAGTGCTGGTTAGAAGCTTTGCTTGTCCAAAAGTGGAGAAACATACATTGTATTCTGTAAAGTTGTATTTATTATTATACACTATTTTTGTTAATAATAATATTTTTTATCAGCTGCCAGAGCCTCTCATTCTCTTCCGTTACTATAACGACTTCATCGGATTGGCCAAAGAGAGTCAGAGCATCATCGTCGATGAAATTGAGGCGTCTAGAGGAAGCCCCGCCTCCGACAGCCCAGCGGTCAGCGTGGAGATCAAACGCGTCCTCTTCAAGATTAAAGACCTGCTCCGCCAGCTGCCCGCGGCTCACCACAAAACCCTGCAGTTTCTCATCCAGCACCTACACAGGTGAGCAGCTCTCACAAACGTCACGGATCTGTGTCCATTTAATCCATCTCAGAACCAGCAAACACACTGGGGTGTTATGTTTACACTGTACAGACCAGCACACCAACAGTTTAGCTTTAGTGTTTAGCTTTGGACCATAAGATACAGGCTCAGGACTTTATTTGAATATCTGAAAAACAGCCTCTGATCTGTGTTGATGTTTTCTCGCAGGGTTTCAGAAAGAGCCGAGGAGAACAAGATGACCGCCAGTAATCTGGGCATCATCTTCGGCCCCACGCTGATCAAACCCCGGCAGGCCGATGCTGAGGTTTCCCTCTCCTCTCTGGTGGACTATCCGTACCAGGCCCTCATCGTGGAGCTGCTGATCCGTCATTACGAGATGATCTTCGATACGCCTCTGAGTCCTCTTCCACCCTCCTCCCCCGCAGGAGAGAGCTCACCGCTTCCCATCAAATCACGCTTCTCCTCTCAGGAGAAGGGACAGCAGCTTAGCCGTCATTCAAAGTCCATGATGGACATTAAAGAGGTGAGAAGTTAGGTGGACTGTATCTGAGGGTGGGTCAGAGTTGGTCATTTGTGTTTTTTTTGACTAGCATAAACTAGTTTTGATGGGTGTGCTGGACTGCCAGCGGGTAGATCTGCTTTTAACCTGGTGGACGTTGTTTGTTAAGCTAATTAAAGCTAGTGGACCACTTTGGACCAGCAAATAATAATGATCCAAAAACCATCTTGACCAGCAGCTTTTTTGACCAGGGTAGACACAGGTCTGACCAAAATATCTCTGGAAAATAAAATGAGCAAATAAAATGAACATAGTCTTAATAATCACCTTAATAATTTCCTACACTTTTTCAAAGCAGCAACAACAGCCAAAGGTGAAGACATACAAACGTCATTCATCAGTGATACCTTCCACACATCTGATGGATGAAGTAAAAGAGGGCAAGATCAGGTCCGACAAAGAGTTTTCAGCAGGTCGGTGCTGTTTACCAAACCCACTTACTGACATAATGTTTAAAAGCAATGATTTCTACCTCTGTAACTCTTTGTGTTTTCCTGCAGTTGGAGATATTGATGCTGAGAACCTCAACAGGCTCCTGTCGTCAAGTGTTCCTGAAATACGAAACTCTCCTGGCTTGAGCCGTCAGAACCACGTGTCCAGAGTTCAGCTTCGTCCTCCGAGACCGAAGATGGGTTCCCGGCCAATCAGCATGCCTGCTGAGCGACTCCTGAATCTGGCCAAAGTGGACGAGTGTAACGTGAGGAACTCCACGGAACAGGAGGGCGACCAAACGCCTGATCCTGTCATAGAGGAGGTGTCCGTAACGGAGAAACCCAGGTCCAGAGCGGGCAACCATTACCGGAAGTCTTACATTGATACGCAGACGCTACGCAGGACATGGGACAAACAGTATAAGCATCATGACATCACCCCTAAAACCGTTGTGATTAACACCAACTCCACAGCCAACGACACCAATGTTTCCTCTCCCGTTACGTCTGCGTCTTTCTCAGAACATGCCAAAACCGCTAGCACCATCCTTGCTAGCAGAAACTACACCATTGCTGTGAGGCCTGGACGGACTTTACGTAGGGAAGGAAACGTCAGCGAGTTCTGCCCTGTTCCTACGGCCTTCAGGCCACCAAGAACTCTGCAACCCCCTCCTGGAACGTTCTACAAACCTCCAGGGAGCAAAACCAAAACGTTAGCAGAGGTTGAGCTAAAGACTAGCAGAGCAACGGCTAACAGCACAGAGGAGGAAGAAGAAGATGATGAGGATGACGATGATGAGGAAGGGTTCAGTGTGGAAGTCTCAGTTGATGAACCCGATCTGGACACAGAACCTTCTTTAGAACAAGACTCCCAAAGCAGAATTTCTCTTTCCCAGTCACCCAGTTCCAGCCCGGAGGAACTCGGTCAAAATGAGTCCAAACCCGTGTACCAGAGGCTACGGTCTCGCCGTATGCAGGACCTTGAACACAGAGAGGCCCATTTTGTTTGAAAACCTGGACTTTTAGCAACAGCGCTGAGCTGTAAATGTGGAACTATGTTTCCAAAACTTTCAGAAGATCCAAGGAAGCATCACATTATATATATCTTTATATTTATATATTCTGCATCTACTGTTTGTAATAATCAAACAAACTCTTGGAAATGACACGGCCTGCACTTAAAATGTACCCATCGCATCACTCATGCACTAATGCAAGGACAAAAACATCAGAACATCAGAAAATCTCCGTCATTGTACAGCGTTTATGGTTTTCATTAAAACATTGTTTAATATATTCTGTGTTTTACACCAAAACTAAACTGGCCGAGCTGTTACAGTTAAGTGTTGTCACTTTATTATAATCATAAAATGCACTTATTAGATTTATTAGAACCATGTTTCCTGCTACTGAAATGTTGAGCTACATGCAGTGTTAACTTTTTTTAAAGAACAAAAAGAAAAACAGATGGACACAATCTGATCTGAGTAATAAACCCAAACACCAACTCTGCTATATACTTGGCAAAAACTTTTTTTGTAAGTTTGCATAATTATTTTACATTTTTTTTATTTTCTGTAACTTTTTTTATAATTGTTTTAGTCGCAAGCTGTAAGAAACCCATTTGATGTCCTATGTTAAGTGTACATATAATATTGTAACATTTTGCCCAGCGTATTTCCTGTATGTACGTAAACTTGCATTTCAGAACTTACTGAAATATCAGTATAACCCAAAACAAACAAATCTAGCCAAAGTGTGTCTGTATGGTGATCATCACAAATGATCACAGGTGTAAACAGCTCCTAGCGGTGATGTTTAACACCTGAATCTTTGTCATTTGTAAATGGCATCAGTGCGTCTGTACCTGAGTTTCTGTGATGTAGCCGATTCTTTTAAACCACATGTTTTTAAAATGTCTTCTCCTCCCCCAAGTGTATAAACAGGTACATGTGAGAACACACTCTTGTAACTTATTAAAAGCAGCGTTTGTGGACACACTTGAATATGATGTTTTAATGCCCCTAAAATGTTTCCATGGATTACGAGAAACTTTTGTTTTACTTGGAATCCCTCAGTGAACAACAATATAAAAATGGCACACAATTTTATTCATTTTGGTCATTTTAAAAATATGCAAATTACTGTTATGCAAGTTTTATTTCCTAAATGAGCGACAACCGTTTGTACTAATTTATCATTGTACCATCTTGAATACAAAATGTGTGTGTGTGTGTGTGTGTGTGTGTGTGTGTGTGTGTGTGTGTGTGTGTGTGTGTGTGTGTGTNNNGTAGAACATGATTAGACAGTCAGCGGCTAAATCAGGTGTCCGCACCTGTTCTGTGTGTTTACGGCTAATGTTACTAGCATTTTCATTCCTGTATCTGAATCTAGAGTACTGACTAAGACATGCACTATAACATTAAGTCAACTTCTGTATCAATGAATTGTATACTTTGGTCAAGGAAACAGTATCACCAGAGATAAATGAAGTGAAAATGAATAACGGATCATATTTGCATTGCTCATTAACTGGTTGTAGGTCACAGTTCCAGGGCAGCGCAGAAAGATCTTACAAACTAGTGAAAGGAGCTTAAATCAATTAGATTACCAACCCGCTCTCAGTCTGCCGTAACCCTCAGCCAGTCTGTTACACAACCATGAGATCCAACAGATGCAAACGCCGAACACACTTTTTCTCCTGAGGTACGTTTTTCTGCTTCATTTGTGTTAATCATTTGTCTTTCTGTTCTTTCCAAATGAACGGTGATAGGATGTTACGTAACAGAGCTTTCAGACTGAACGTTACATAACTGTTTGTCTCCAATAGGCTAAACTGTATGGACAGCCTGCACAATTCATTTCTTACTGTCTTTATTTCTCCTAATTTCCTCCCAAAAACTGGCATCTCTTACAGACACGCTGGCAAAGAGCCACAGATGACTATTTTTACTCTAAGCGGGACGTTCATATGAGAGTTATGTAAACCCTTGTTAAAATTAACCCCAAAACCAGGGCTGCTGTAGTTACACCACAAACTAATCATGGTTTTGCTTCAGCAACTAGTTTAATCACGGTTTTGTAGTAAAACTGGTCAACAAAACCTTAGCTTCTGCTTAATTTTTAACCGTGATTATTGAATATTTTATGGAAGTCAATAAACAATCTCGCTTTTAATAGTAAGTGCTTTGTTTTAGATCATTTATTAAGACACTAGAAATTCCAAACCATTCACTCATTACTTGAAAGACAGAAATTCAGGTTGCAGGAATAATGCTGCCATTGTGATCATGTTTCTTTTCAATGGATGTTTTGTCCCTGCAGGCACCTGCTTGAGACCCCTGTGGGGGTGAGGAGCAGCAGTCATGGGGTCCGGTCAGGTACAGCTGCTTCTCTGGAAAAACTGGACGGTCCGCAAGAGACAGAAGGTAAAAAACCTGCCGTGACTCTCAGCTGTGTAACCATGAGTCAGGTGTCACCAGTGGGCCGTGGTCTGTTTGTGGTTACTATGGTTTAGTTATAGTAACCGTGGGTTTGGTGTAAACTAGTGGTTTAATGTCGTAAAGATGAGAGCATGAAGTAGTATGAAAGATAAATAGTATTACAGCGCTCGACAATTCTCCATATTTCTGTGATGTTGGTGTACATGTGATGGGCTGCGTTGAGTTCACTGGTGTTTAACTTAAAACCCACTCAGTAAAATTATTCTGTTACATAAATAAATAGAAACAATTGTTCAATTCTAGGATGAAGATCTGTTCCAAACATTTTACTCAGTGGCTAGTTTTGCTACAGTTTTAGCAGCCACTTGTATTCACTACTTTGGATGTTTGTGCTTTTCCAAATATCTTGTGTTGTGTTTTGGCACCAGGTACGTTTGTTTGTGGAGATTATGTGGCCGGTGGTGTTATTCATTGGACTGGTTTGGCTGAGAAAAGCGAATCCTTTGTACCGCCAACACGAATGTATGAACGCTTTAAGATTGCAGCTCGTAGCATGTTACAGCTCTCACTGGTATTTGTGATTGTGTTGTTAGTAATGAGCAGTTTCTGCCCTCAGGTCATTTTCCAAACAAAGCCATGCCCTCCGCTGGCATCCTTCCCTGGATCCAAGGGATCTTCTGCAATGCCAACAACCCCTGTTTCCAGCATCCCACCCGCGGAGAGTCTCCAGGTCTTGTGTCCAACTACAACAACTCAATGTGAGTTGCCCCCAGGGGCAGTTTTTACACAAACACTTCTGGTGGTTGATGTGGAGGTAGGAGACAAATGTTTGTTTTCTTGTGAAAGGACTTTGATGATATCCGGCCTCTCCCAGAAGGTTTTGTTTGTTTAGGACCTTCAGTATAATTAGTGTGCATTTATAAATGAGAGTATGTTATGGGATCCATGTGTTTTGAAACATGAACTGATCATTGGCTGGTTAACCAGTTAACGTTACAAAAACTAGCTGTTTGTTGCTGGTCAATTCTACTGACAAGTTTTAACCACACTTCTAAAAAATGTTCTTCACCGCAACACCACAGAAGAAACTTATGGATGTTAAGTGTTCTTTATGAAACCATATGTCCAAGAATGGATCTTCTATGACATTGCAGAGTACCTTTAACAGTACAGCTAATATGATGTCTTTTGTCTGTTCAGACTGGCCCGGTTCTGGGCAGATGCACAGGAGCTGCTGTTTGAAGATCCTGAGTTCCTGCAGCTGGGAAGGTTGTGGAACGAACTCACAGCCATGAACAACTTCATGGACACTCTGCGGACCAACCCAGAACTGATCTCAGGTCAGCTAACATCCCCTCACCTCCGTTTCCCAACGGTTCCCCTGGCGTTTGCGGCATTTTCCCAGATCACATCACATGCTCGGTCTGCCCTGAAGAGGCTCTTTCATGAGGAATGCTAAGCAGCTTATGCTCTTTCTGTGCCATTATTTTTAGAGAAAGCGGTTTCATTTGTTGACCTCGCGGCAGAACACACAAACAGAGCTTGTCGGGGTTTGAGTCGGACATTCCTGCGCTGACAGATGGAACAGGGTTTCGCTCACCCTAAAAACAAACGTCCCGAGCGTCTGTAGTCAGTGGAATGTGACTGGTTGTGCTCCAGTGATCGACTACAAACGCTGGGCTGTCCATCCCACAGCATAAATGAATGAACTTTTGATCCATCTCTGCTAACGTTAGATGTTCTGAGAACATTAGCTAACGTCCCCTCAAAGTTCTTTCAAAGTTATCTAAAACATTTTTGCAGTTTATTTGTTAATATATAACATACAAAAACAATTATGTTTTGAACATTACTAAATCATTCAAGATAATATGATAAAATGATTTTGTTAATTAATGGAAGCATGAGGAAAATGTTCTCAGCTGGGATGGTAGAGGAACTTCATTCTACAAGCAGAAGGTTGTGTTTAAAGTGAACGGCTTAGGGGACATACAGGTCCAAAACATGTTTATTTGTGTTTTGTGAAAGGGTCGTGACCTGCCTCTCATTCAGAC
Organism: Yasuhikotakia modesta; assembly: GCA_036877545.1. Classification (NCBI taxonomy): domain Eukaryota; kingdom Metazoa; phylum Chordata; class Actinopteri; order Cypriniformes; family Botiidae; genus Yasuhikotakia; species Yasuhikotakia modesta. The sequence continues at coordinate 11,970 of JBAJNP010004280.1, read as the reverse complement.
TAGAAGCTGAATTATCTTCTTCCTCACACTTTCTTTCAAAAACATTCAATCTCTTGAAGAACAGAGAGAGATCCAGGCCAAATTTCAGCAGGCCGCAGATGTTTGCCATACCAGAGCTCCTTATCTTCTCAGCTCATCAGAAAGATTGTCCTCCCAGCTAAACATCTTCAAGTGTGGAAGCGTCACATTCTTCAACCCTGTTGAAATTCTTCACTCTGGCATCCGTTTCACACATTCTTTTGTTTTACGTGCAGGTCGAGGCGTAAAGGTGGAGGACATTTTGAAGGATGACGAAACCCTCACTTCATACCTGCTCAGAGATGTTCCTCTGACAGACTCTGTGGTATACCAGCTGGTTAATGCTAAAATCAGGCCTGAACAGGTAATCCGTGTGTTTTACATTAAAGGGGCCGTACACTCCCTTATGATGCCATAGAAGAACCGTATGTATGGTTCCAAAAAGAGCCTTTAACATCCACAGAACCATAGTGCTTTACAAAAGGTTCTTTGTAGAAGAAAATGATCCTACAGACAATAAAAAAGTAGGATATCATGGCTATTTTAGAAAGCTTTGACTGAAAGGTTCTCTAGGGAACCAAATATGGTTCTTCTGTGGCATTGCTGTGAGAAACCCTTTTAAAACCTTTATTTTTAGGAGTGCACAGTTTCAGTGTTTTAGATGCTTAAAGTCTCACAATCTCACTGAGGTCATTGACCCCAAATGTCCCTTTGTGCTCCTCTAATTTAGTCATGAATTATAAGCAGATTGACTTTGAGACAAAAATTCATTAGCTTTCTCTCCATGAAAATGGACTTTGTTGGGACTTTGAATGTCTCTGTTTGAGACTGAGAGAATCTTGGCCGGATCTCAAGTCCTGTTTGTTCTGCATCAGACTAGATGTTTGGCTTTTCTCAGTTTGCAGTATGGGCCCTTTGTGATGTACGTATTTGTCATCCCTGAACTCTGTGAGATATCGGACCCCAAGCTAAAGACAGAACCGCCCTGGTTGAGTCTCACCCCTCTTCCTCCTGGTTATAGCATCTCTCCAGCCGTGAGTTGCTTGTGGGCTGTTTCACAGTAGAAACTGAGGGTGGTTTACACAAGACCGCGTTTCTTTAATCCTGAGTCCGGTGCTTTGGTCTAAGAGCTAGAGTAGAGGAAATGGGAACATGCGGACACACCGATGGTCTTAGCACACGGACAAAACCCAAACCTCCCACAAGCGTATTAAGGTCTGGAATACTTTCATATGGAAATGTAGAGGAAAGGAATTCTGAAGGCGTTCTCAGAGGTTCTGCCAGTGAGACAGCAGGGCGTTCAGAGGAAGATGGAATGTGCTGGTTGGATACTTTTTTAGCGGGAGAGAGAGAGAAAGCATGAAACAGAGGATGAAAGCAGTAGGACGTTTCCAGTAAAGCTGTCCTGGGCTTCACAAGCCTGGAAGTTCACAAAAACATGTTTGGGTTTAATGAGCTCAGTGAGATTGTGAGACGTTAAAACAACTTAAACTGTTCTTGTTGTGTGGATTTTTCTCTGTAATGCAAATTTTGATGGCAGATTCTGAATGTTATGCATGTGAATGCGTCATAAAAACGGGGAGAAAGATAAAACTGATCGTTTGTTCTCTCCAGTTTGTGTATGGAGTTCCTGATCTCAGGCTGAAAGACATCGCCTGCAGTCAGAATCTGCTGCAGCGCTTCCTAATATTTCCAAGCCATCGAGGTCTGAATGCCGTACACAACGCCATGTGTGTTCTCACCCCGCAGAGCCTTCAGACCATTGAAGACAAATTCTACGCCAACCTCGACTTCTTCAAACTTTTCCGTCTGGTCAGTCCACTCTTGACCTCCGTATTTTAATGCTAATAGTGGCTAAGATTGTTTGAAATGGGTTTGAATGATGAGGAAGTGATGCCACAGATGTTTTTTTAGGTGGAGGCTGCAAGGAATTCTGGGTAGGAGCTTACAGTAGTAAAACTGGCTTGCCATATTTTACTACTTTATGATGTACACACACACACACACACATATAACAGTAATTGTTATAAGAATGTTAAGAGATTTTCAATATGTATAGAAAATGTTTCAATTTAGAAATGTACTATTTAGAAATGTTTGGAAAAATCATCTTTTCTATTGCTTTTCTATATAAATTCTCACACAACTAAACAGTGATTAGTAAATGAAAACTGATAGGATTATTCATTGACAGATTGCATAAGAGGAACAAGCTCATTACTCTGATGGTATCACCAGAATATTTGGAGGATTACTAACTAAACACCACACACCCTTCCTGGAGGTTCCTGGTGGCTTAAATTTCATCTCATGGGGTCTGAGTCAACCAGTCAGTGTTGGTGTTGAGAACTGACCTATTTCAGTAATCAGATTATATCCAGTCACCTCTTACCCTAACCTAAACCCTACAGGACCTTTAACTAATACTGGGACACTCTAGTAAAGACTAGACTTCACAAACCTACATACTTAAAGACTGTGTAAGTTAATGATACACAGTTATTTATTTGAGAAACATCCCTAGTGATTTGAAGAACATTCAGTATATACTGTACATTTGTTTTCATTGTATACATCTGCTAAATGCGTAATGTAAAGTGACTTAAAATGCATTTAATGTCCTATATAATTGATCAACTCTATGTTCCCTAGAAACCTGCAACCGTAGAATTGTTAGTGTCACGTTGTTCTCTTGAGATAAAGGAAAACTCTGTCAGTCTATCCAGATTAAAACATTATATGATTCACTCAAATCATATAAAACATCAACATCACTTTATCGTCTCTCTCCTTCACTGGGGATAGAGAGAACAGTGGAGGAGAGGAAGGATGTGTTATTTTTGCGGTCCTGAAGTTTCCTGAGGCATTGTGAAGAGATTTCTGGGGCAGTCCCTGGAAGAAAGATTGTTTTTGGAAGTGTCACATCTGGGAAGACGGGATGTGAGACATTTCCATAAACTCCTTTAGCAACCTCAGCTAAATTCATTCGGTCCTTGTCGTGTCATGGGCTTTGCATTTATTTCTTGTTTTTGTCTGTTACCTCTGAAATATTAAAGTAAAAATTGTGATTTCAGAATTTATTGTTGGGGAATAAAACAAGTAGAATAGGCCACACTTTTAATGGGAACTTCTTATATTGTGTGAGAGTTAACATTTAACCAACTGGTTGACCAGTTAGGCTAGTTGGTTATGCTAGTTAAGAAGCCTTGTGGAAACATACCAACATCCAAACATGTTGAACTTTAACTGAGTTAAGAAAAATAAACTCTAAATGGATAAAATAATTTATTCACATTTATTTATTCAAAATCATTTAAGCACAGAGTTGTTTCTTCTTCTATTTATTTTCTTTATTGTCTTCAGCTGCCTTTAGTTCTTGATAACCACTCCAGTGGACCGGACCTGCATTTCTGGGCCGGACTTCTGCCTGCTGTCTCCGACAAACTGAGAGCAGTGAGTTTACGTCTCTTTAGGGCCCTTTAAAAGTTCAGATGTATTTTTAGTAACCAGGAAATCGTGTTTTCCTCTGACTGGCTTTCACGCAAACACACGGAGAGAATATCATCTGTGTGACTGCGGACAGCTAATTTCAGGAAAAAATTTCATTCATTTTTTAACATATAAATCAGATATCAAAAATGTTATTCTTAAAATTGATAGTTGTTAGTTGAACATTTTAAAAACATGAAGTGCTAACATAATGTTTATACCCCACCAAGCAATAAGATTACTACAACATCTAATAAACTGGATACTTTGAACGTTCATAAAAGGTTTTTATTTATGTAAATTAATGGAAAAGTTACAGAAACATTCTTACAAGCTAAGCGTGATGGTTAAATCACCATTAGTTTGGCTGGCGTTCTGCGGTGAGAACCGTGACTTCCTGTTTGTGGGACTGTCTCTTGTCTGACGCCGCCTGACAGGGACTTTGACGCCAGTTACTCATTTTCCAAAATCCTGTTCCATCATCTTCCTCATAATCTGAGACCAGAGTTTTAAAAAACACCTCCTGAATTTATGGCATCCCTTCACCAAATATTCTCCAAACGTGTGTGTCCAAAAATGTAATTAGTAACATTAATAACATTAAATGTTTTGTGTGCCAAGTTTTTGTCTTTAAAGTAAATGCCACCTGATGATGCTGATGTATAATTTATAATGTTTGTGTTTGGGCAGCTGTTCAGCAGAGACGGCTCTAAAGACCTGCTGCAGGTGGTCTCATCACTGCTTCTGTCCCAGGAGACCCTGTCCTTCAGACAGATGATGGCTGTCACCTCCAGCATGTTCTGCGGCTACACCGAAGGTGCTTTCTCCAGAGTCACCTCTTTCAACTGGTATGAGGACAACAACTACAAAGCCTTTCTGGGCATCAACGGCAGCCGCAGACAGGAGAAGTATAACTACGACCCCACGGCCAGTGAGTACTGTACTTACTGTACTCGCTGTACTTACTGTACTACTGTACATACATGCGCTCGTTTAGATGGATGAAGAGGGAAACAGAGTTTTTTCCACCCTCTCTTTCAGCTCCGTTTTGCAACGACCTCATGAAGGATTTGGAATCCAATCCGGTCACACGGATCATGTGGAGCTCAGTCAAGCCTTTCCTGATGGGAAAAATCCTGTACGCTCCCGACTCCCCCGCCGTCCGACGGATCATCAGAAACGTGAGAGAAAACACTGGCGTCTGCCTCGTTTATCACTGCACCTCTGACTGCAGTCACACATGCACACATGCCTGTCACCTGCAACTGCAACAGAGGGGATTATGGGTAAATTGTAGAAAATTCTGCATTCTGAGGAGTGCAGGGCATTATTGACCAACAGAAAGACATGCGCCAGTGCATTTATTTGAAATTTAAATGCATCCTTAATCTTTTGCATTTCTTTGTCAACACTAGCGGTTTTACAAATGATGCAACGTTTGTTGTTTATCTTACAGCAGTTGTTTAGATTTTAAACTTTCATTCACATTAACAAAATAACTCTACAAGTTGCCTGCAGTTTTATGTTTCAGACAGAGATGGCAGCGAAGAGTCAAAAGTTACAGACTGCAGCTTTAATAAATGTGTCTGGTTGCATCTTTAAATAAGTGTCATGCCGTCCCTTTCCCACAATGCCCTTCAGTGCCTCAGAAATGTTTCACATGGGTCGTCTATTAATGCAGCAGCTAATCTTTCTCCAGGCCTGTCAGATAAATCAGCGGTTTGCTGCATTACTGTCAGTTTGCTGTCCGGAGGGGGAATAAAGCAGGAATAACAGGTTCTAAATGCAGCGTTACGTGTGTTTTAGCAGCATGTGAGACTCAGCTGGTATCTGCTTTCTCAACTTATGTCAGCAGGTGTTTATAAAATAGTTTTCTCTCATTCCAGCCCTACGTAACAGAGCAGGATTAAGATTTTTCAAAATGATACCACTAGGGTTTGAACCTCCTACTTTTCAGTTGCCTGTTCTGGTCGTTTAACCATTAGGCCACACCAACATAATCACAACTATAATGGGGAACGTTCTCAGAGCATTGGCTAACGTTCTGTAAAAATCTTGCAGTAACATTTGTTTAACTTTTTTAATGCTATCAAATACATCAGACAATTTTCTTTAGATATTTAGTGGACCATTTTTAAAATGTTAGGGAACGTTCTTGCAACTTAAACTGTTATCTGAGATGCTTCCTAATTTTATCTTGGTATTGAGTCTCAAGTGTCTTAAATCTTTCATGGTGCCTCTTTCATAGATGATTTTAAGATTTTAAAAGGAAAAGGATCTGTTAAAATAAGAGAAAGTGAAATGGACGTGTGGTTAGGTAAGTAAGACCCCTGTCCCTGGATGAAGCCCCCCTTGTTCTGGCTAAGGTGTGGGCAGTGGGCCATGGCTGTGGTCCCATCAGATCAGCTTCAGAAGGTTTGAGTTTCTCTGTTTATGCAGCAGGGCTTTCAGAAGAACCGCATGAGCGGCTGCAGCAGGGAATTCGGTCTTTCTGTGGTCAAGCGCTCAACACCACCTGTGTTCCACCTTCATTGTCTCTAACTGTTTAATAAAAAGATTACTTCATTTGTTCCTGGCTGCTTTCACTCGAATGCAGCCAAACTTTGTGTTTGTTTGTGTTTGTTTGTCCAGGCAAACACCACCTTTGAGGAGTTGGAGAGATTAAGGAACATGGGTCGGGCATGGGAAGAGGTGGGACCGCAGGTGTGGAGGTTCTTTCAGGATGGTGTGCAGATGAACATGATTCGGGTAAAAAAAAAATGGAGATACAAACAATCAAATATTATTTATTTATTGTTTTAAAACATTTCGTGTGAGGATTTAAAATCACTTTATTGTACCTCAGGAGTCCATTAGAAACCCCACAGTCATGGATTACATTAACAAAGGCCTGAAGGAAACTCTGTTTACTGGACAACATATCCTCAACTTCCTGTACAACGGTCCTGAGGAGGACCGAGCTCAGAACATGCCGAGCTTTGACTGGAGAAATATCTTCAACCTGACTGACCGGGTTATTCGCCTGATAAACAGATATGGAGAGGTATCAGATTGGGAATTTGTTGATGTTTTTTCCCAGCTAATATTCTATAAACGTTCTCTATGTTTATCAGAAATATTCCTTATGTTAGTAGAACTTTTGTAATGTTATATCATATATATCAAAGACTTAAATTGCTGGTGAAACATTTAAAAATTACCAAGCAATAACGTTAATACAACGTCTAAAAAATGTCACTTGTAAACATAGGACACAATCTTTATTCCTCTGCTCTGATTGGCTGAGAGTCATCATTATTCTCTCCAAATTCTCAATTCAGTCTCACAGCTCAAAAAGTGAAAACCAAACGATCTCTCTGGTCTCTGCGATGTCAAGGAGAACAAAAACATCTCATTGATTTCTCACTGAGACTTTGCCAGTGTCTGAGAGCTTTATAATGACAGATCCGCTGAATGCCTTCAGCGCTAATCAGAGTGAGATGAAGGAAAGCAGTGTAAAGCAGGACCTCGTTTTTCTAACCATGTGTCCCATCCCAGCTAGTAACAGAGGAGTGACAGACAAACCCAGTGAATAAGTCCAATTAGATACAGCTGTCAGTCTTTTCACCCGGCACAAAGACAAACTCTGGCTGGTTTATAGCATCGCATACCAAACACACTGGGAACAACATCTCCAAGATCTAAATTCAGACTCTGAAGCTCTTATGCTAATTTAAAGCAAATTAATGGCAAACAATTCAATTAAATCAAAGTTATGGTCTGTTGTCCTTTTGCAGTATTGTTATACACTGGCATAAACTCTCAAAAATAGGTTCTTTAAAGGTTCTTCACAGTGATGTCATAGAGGAACTATTTTTGGTTCCCCAAAGAACCTTTCAGGCAAAGGTTCATAAAACAACTTTTTTTTCTTACTTTTGTGTAACGTTTTTTTTAACAAAAAAGGTTCTATAGATGTTAAAGATTCTTTATTATTTAATTCATTCAGAGACATTGTGAACCGTAAATGTCACACGTATGGAATGTGGTGGAACGTCTTGATCTGGTGAAGTTTGGCTGGAAAAACAGTTTGACAAAACATTAACTTCTGTTTGCTCTGTGTTAACAGTGTCTGGTTCTGGATAAATTCTCTGGTGTCTCTGATGAAGACCAGCTGACCCATCGAGCGCTGGACCTCCTGGGGGAAAGTAAGTTCTGGGCTGGGCTGGTCTTTGTGGACATGTTCTCCTGGACCACAAAGGTGCCGCCTCATGTCAAATTTAAGATCCGGATGGACATTGATGTTGTGGAACGTACCAACAAGATCAAGGACAGGTCTGTCTGTAACGCTGAGATGCCATCATCAACAAATCACCAACTCTAGATGTTCTTTGTATTTATTCCAACACTTCACTGTGTGCGATTAGATACTGGGACCCGGGTCCAAGAGCCGACCCCATGGATGATCTGCGGTACATATGGGGTGGGTTCTCCTACCTGCAGGACATGGTAGAACATGGAATCATAAAGACCCACACTGGGAAGGAACGTCCCCTAGGGGTCTACCTGCAGCAGATGCCCTATCCCTGCTATGTGGACGACCTGTGAGTCATTTTAACATTTACAGAAGGTGGAACGTTCTACCAGTTAAGCTTCAGGAACAAATATGACATTTATAATCATGATCGATCCGTTTTGTTTTCCCCCAATCAATGATGCCCGTTCATCGCTGACTCCTCCCACAGCTTCATGTTGACTCTGAACCGATGCTTCCCCATCTTCATGGTGCTGGCGTGGGTCTACTCTGTCTCCATGACGGTGAAGAGCATTGTGCTGGAGAAGGAGATGAGGCTGAAGGAGACTCTGAAGGCCATGGGAGTCAGTAACCTGGTTCTCTGGAGCACGTGGTTCATCGACACCTTCAGCATGATGGCCTTCAGCACGGCTCTGCTCACACTCATCATCATGGTGAGGAAGGGTGACCCACAAATCTGAGCTGGTAAACGTGAAGCCCAGCAAACAGGGAACGTTCTCAGAACACTGGCTAATGTTCTGTAGAAGTTTCTCAGTCAAATGTTCTTGCATTAGTGTTAGTAGAACATTTTTTAACACTATTATATATAAAAACATTATATTATACACCTAATATTTATATTATATGCAGAATATTTGTGAAGAACTTATAACCAAAAATGCTTGTAACGTTTTCATTACTTAATGGAAGCATTAGTGAAACGTTTTTACAAACTTAAATTGTAAGTTGTGTAAATATTATTGTATTTAAACATATATTAGTATATTTAAAATATATTATGATAAAGCTGCGTTAGATACAAACGTGTGTGTTACACTGACCTCTAGTGGTCAGTGTCATTACTAACAGCTCGTTTATTAGCTCAGTCTCAATCTCAAACCATATAAACCACCTCACTAACACACAGTGTTTGTTTTCACACAGGGAGGAAGAGTGTTGAACTACAGCAACCCCATCATCCTCTTCCTCTTCCTGCTGACTTTCACCACGGCGACCATCATGCAGTGTTTTCTCATGAGTGTTTTCTTCAACAAAGCCAACCTGGCAGCGGCCTGCAGCGGCATCATCTTCTTCACCCTCTACCTGCCGCACATTGTGTGTTTCGCCTGGCAGGACAGCATCACCAAAGACATGAAACTCATGGCAGTACGTCACATCCCCCTCTATAAATTGTCTACCTCTAACAGGCCGTATAATTATACACATATTGTTCATGTAGAATCTGACTGACGTACAGTCTACAGTGTGTGTTGGCCGTCTAACATTATCTCCATGTGTGTATCAGAGTCTGCTGTCCCAGGTGGCGTTCGGTTTTGGGACGGAGTACCTGTCCCGCTATGAGGAACAGGGTCTCGGGTTACAGTGGGACAATATCCAGACGAGTCTGTTGGAGGGCGATGAGTTCTCCTTTCTCACCTCGATGGTCATGATGGCGCTGGACGCGGTTCTGTATGCTGTTCTCGCGTGGTATCTGGACAACGTCTTTCCAGGTAAACTCTGTTCTGGCTTGTATTGGAACTTCTATGGGAAGATGTTGAAGCGGCTTTAATGTCTTGCGTTCATTTTCAGGGCAGTACGGGATTGGACGCCCATTTTACTTTCCAATCTCCTATTGGTTGAATCGACCTGCGCCCAATAAACAGAGTAAGTGGGTTTTGTGTAGTGATTTGTGTGATTCAATTTTAAGTGCCAGAACTTTTTTTGATGATCTTTTTGTTCACAGTTCCTGGAAAGCCAGCAATGGAGAAACCTGCGTCTGCTGGTGTGGAGAACCTCACTGAAGACCGGGTCAGGAACACGGTTGAGGAGCAGAAGGAGAAGCAGCAGACCGGGTCCTGCAAACACAGAGACGTGCGAGACAAAATCGAGAAGGAGAAAAAACAGAAGACGCTTGATGATGGAGAGACTGACAAAGAGAGCCGGAGTTCCTCAGGTGTGTTCAACAACTTATGTTACCTGTAAACAAGAAAAAATCTCTTTTAGATTTTAGATTGTGGATCTAAAACAGGTGAATATTTCCATTTTTAATGCCACAATTCCAGTCAGGGAAACATTTCATTTGGTTTGGTTTAGTGACTTATTACAAAACACGGAAAGATGTTTCTCCTGTTACCCCTAGAGAAGGTCCTGTCAGATCGATTCAAAGGTCTAACCAGGCTTATCTGCTTGACTGGACCGCAGGCATCCAGCAGGTCTGGTGGTTTGTACTGATAAACCCATGGATGTAATTACTGCAGTCTCAGTTTCACCAGCGCCATTCATCAGCACTTGTTACTTAACAGCGGCTTGTCCTGGATTCGAGCTCACAGTTTAATGTGGCTGGTGAACACTGGACACGTGTACACGCGTGTACACGCTACTGCAATCACACAGAACACACACACTGTTCTCTGTTTGCATGGCTGGCTGGAATGCAGGTTAATGTATGATGGAGATGTTAAATCCATCAGTGTGACAATGACGTTCTTTATCTCTGATCTCATCTCACTCTCTCAACATACAAAAATTACCATGGTTTGAACATCACTGATACTTGAGTTATTGACTTTTACATTAGCGCGTTCTGCTAGTTTACCGCTAATCTTGTTCAGCATTTACACACTGAACCTTACCAGTAATTTAACTGGTAATCTTACATCTTCTCTGGTAAATTGCCAGGACCTTTATACTGGTCATTTTTACTGGTATACACTGGTATTTACTGGTATACTTTTTGTAGATGTCTTACAAATCATAAATGTTTGTGTAATACTGTGTGATTTCTTCTGGTTTGGATGTGTGATTGATGTTTTAGGAGGGCAGGTTTTTGAGGCTGAGCCGTGTGGTCTGGTGGCCGGTGTGTGTGTGGAGAACCTGTCCAAGATCTTCAATGGGAGCTCCAGACCAGCTGTAGATAGACTCAACATCACCTTCTATGAAGACCAGATCACGGCTTTCCTGGGCCACAACGGTGCTGGAAAAACCACAACCATGTGTGTATCTACACCTAAAGAAACGTTATTTACGTACTGTAGTCACATTAATGAACGTTTGCTTTCAGGTCCATTCTCACCGGCATGTTCCCCCCCACATCTGGTACGGCCTTTATTTATGGCAAAGACATCCGCACGGATATGGACGCCATCCGCAAATCCCTGGGAATGTGTCCCCAACACAACATCATCTTTCACCAGTTTGTAAACCCATCATGTGTTTTTACTTTGAAAGCTGCAATCTGTCGCCATCTCTGTTTGAAACATAAAACTGCAGTTTACTTCACACACTTTTATTTACGGATGATAAAGTCAAATGTAGCCAAACATTTCCCAGGAAATCGGAACCAACAGCACAAATGAATTGTTATCATTATTATAAACGTACAGTTGTGAGACAGGATAAGAGAATGAGATTGTGTTAAACACTGAACTGTCATGCACTTCCTCAATAAATGATTTTTGTTTATTAAAGTTGTGATTGCAGCTTTATTCTGGTATGAATTTTGATTTAAACTCTCTCTCTCTCTCTCTCTCTCTCTCTCTCTCTCTCTCTCAGTATGACAGTAGCAGAACACGTTCAGTTTTACTCTCAGCTGAAGGGAACCGCAGGACCGGAGGCTCAGCTGGAGGTGGAGAACATGTTGGAAGATCTTGGTCTCCCTCATAAGAGAAACGAGGAAGTACAGAACCTGTCCGGTCAGATCACAGATCTTCATGCAACACAAACGTTTCCATAAAAGCACGCAAACGCTGGAGAAATGTCCGCAGTGGTAGATGTTGTGGTGGGATTTTCATCCTGTGCAGGTGGGATGCAGAGGAAACTGTCTGTTGCCATGGCGTTTGTTGGAGGTGTGAGCGTTGTGTTTCTAGATGAACCCACCTCAGGAGTTGATCCGTATTCCAGACGATCCATCTGGGATCTGCTGCTAAAATATCGTTCTGGTACAAATATGATCACGTACCCCTCCATCTGTCGGT
>JBAJNP010004279.1:0-34356 GCA_036877545.1 Yasuhikotakia modesta | reverse complement strand
TATTTTAGACTTAAGCTCATTTAACAAAATCAGATTTAAAAAGATTACTATTTGTTGCACTCAAACTATGTCATGCTGCTAATGTGCCATATCTCCATGAATGTTGTATTATAGATGACGTGTGTAATTTCTGCTCCTTGAGCAAACCAGACATACTCGTAAAAACAAATATTGATTGAAAAACAAACTTTTCAATTTTCAAAACAAACTAATTTTCTGAACACTCCCCCATATGTGAGTGGTTGGCCAAATACATAGTCCTGCCCCAAAACTTACACCATTGGTTTAGCCAATATTGTTATGTCTGCCTGGTCAGATTGCTCAACCATAGCAACACAGTCACAGTTTTTACATTTTTTTAGGAAATTCAATGAACAAGCAGCATGGCAGTCTAAATATCAGATTGGGATAGAAGAAAACAGAGATACTACAGCTCAAACAATTCAACCATAGCAGAAAGATATTTAACATACATACATGCATTTTTAAAGCTGTCTGTTTGTAGATAGTTTATAAAAACAGATGCATCTCTGAATTATAGCTTCACAGTTCTCATTTCAGGGTAAGAAACTTCAGTCAGTCATTCATTATCTTCCCATTTGTGCAAAAAATGACCATTCTTATCCATGTTCCTACTCAATGAAGCCCTACTCTTTAATTTTATTAAAGGCCATGTTTACCTAATTATTCATGCACTATAAATCAAGTAGAATGAATCTATTTCATGTTGCTTAATTGAAAACGTTTTTTCTTCCACGGTCACATGTTTGAACATAGTGGTGGAGCAAACCTGGTGATAGATGGAGAACTCAGCACAAACAGTTTGAATGAGTCAGGCCATGATTGATCAATGCCCTCTGGGAGAGGAGAGGGTGGGATCTCGCTACTAGAGCCTGAAGATTAAAGTCTAACAAGTCCCCTGTCTTTCTAGCCTGCCTTTCTAACTTCTCCAAAGCCTGATCTTCTCTCGCATTTGTGTGATCTTGTCTTGCTGCTGGATCGGTAGCTTCTTAGCGTCTTTCACGAGCATCAACAATCTCCATTTCAACTGTCACTTTGATTTAAAATGCTCACAATTTATTATTGATCCCTACGGTTCTTTTTAGTAATGTCTTTCGACATTTTTGTATAGGTTTAGTAGTGGCCTTAGTGATGGCACAGTGCGATACTGTAAACCAACTTCAAAGCCTGTATTATTCTTCCCAACGACAACCGTAAAGAGCACAGTGCCTTTGGCATGGATAAAGAAACAAATGTTGGCCAGCTGGAGTGATTCTTTTAGCCTCTTCTAATTTCTTCTCTTTTGTCTGGAATACTGTTGAGGCTTGACTTCTTAAAACAGGCAGTGTGCAGGGAGTGTGTGTGTGTCTGTGTGTGTGTGTGTTTAGAAGGCAGCAGATGTAAGGGTGGATGTGCATGAGCTGGGAACAGCCAGAATCTGTCTCCCCACTCTGTTCCTCCACTGACCCCTCTATAAGACTGCCAAAAGAGTCACTGCAGGGGATCCGCAGCAAACAGACACATTTCATAAGGGGGTGTCAATGGAGAAAGTTATGGAAGGGCATAAAAATATGGCATATTTGCACACTGGGGTCTCTTCTGAATAAGTGTAAAAATTGTAGAACATCAAAGTGTCCCTGTAATAAAACAACAGAAACACATTCACATATTTTGTTCTATGCATGCTTTACAATTACAATAATGAAACACCTTTACAACAATATTTTGTGAGATTTATGCCTAAAAATGAAAAATCCACCACATTAAATGGAACACTTTTATTCACTTTTTGATACCCTAATATTTAACAAAAGTGTCTTCCTGTAAATTATTTTTTGCAAGATGTTTCCATAGTTTCACTGGAAAAGACAAAGACACTCATTAAGAACATTTATACTTGAATTCATATTTTTTTAGTCTTAGTCTTCATACAGTGTCATCCAAGCTAGTAATATATATGCATATATTGAGATATTTTTGGCAGGCATGACAGCCAACATCATCCTGAACGTGACACAATCTATATTGTAATGGTTTTCTAATTCTTCAGGACAAATAATCTCAGGGAAAGCCCCTCTCTCACAAGATATAAAAATACCACCGATCATGCTGCTCTGTGTCAAAGTTAGGGCACTCAGTGGGGTGCACACTTCAAAGCAAGAAGGGAATTCTCCAAAAACAACTGCTAGCAATTTTAAATCAACACACCATTTTAGTTGTGTTGCTGTTCCAAAATACTTATTTTACCCATTTTCCATAATTTGTGTGCCAGTTAGTATTTAAGATATCTGAATCCTGTACTTCATTTTATTTTAAACTGATAAACAGACTGTTATGTAATGTCATTAAACTTGGTAGCCCCAGACAGCAGCTCTATGCCAAATAAGAGTGAGAGAGAACGAGAAAGCCAGTAGAGGACCTGCCTATTTTGCTTAACAGTTGGTGGGAAATGAAAATGACCTGGTGGGTTAAAGGCCAAAAAACATGTCAAGAATTTCCCAGGATACATTACAAGGACAACCAGGACAGTGAAAAGGAGTCTCGCTTTCATTTGTGTCTCACAATCAGATGCATGTATTTCAGCGTCTGTTAAATGAAATGGAGAAAAGAATTGAAGTAGATTACTCTCCATCAATACAGAAAGAAAGAGACACGGGTTATTGTGTGGTGGCTGATGGGTTCGGGCTGCAATGCACTGTGGGTAAGCAGGGCTCTGCGTGGCCTCAGCAGGAATCTAGCTGCTTTGGCCAGTCCTTAGGTGCTGTCACTTTCCCCTCCACTTTATTAATTATGGGATAAGGACTAATCCTTTGCTTTTGAAGTACCTGGCCAGTTTTGAAGCTGGACTTCAGAACACACACAAAAATAATGCTATATGACTGTGTAATTTAAGGAAAATGACACTAACTTCCTTTCATTTTCCTTTTTTTCTGTTTTAGCAATTGCCTCATCTTTCAACTGCACTTCCATCTGTGAGGACTACATGTTAATTAGTTTTGTATTTGCTGGTGATAGCCTCCATTAGCATTACTCTTTCACTGTGTAATCATCAAATATGTTTGCATGTATCATTCAGATACATAGTTAAACTTTAATACCTTTGTACAAGCTAATAATCTGCCAACATCAGAAACTTTTATTTAAAAAATGTTTATCGCTCTGAGGTTGCTCTGTCATAACTCAAGAGACAAAATAAATAATTTAGTAATGTTTAGGTATAGACCTGTAGTGACAACAGCTGAACTACGAATACAAAGCTATTAAATTAATGTGAAGGCTGAGAAATTAAAATGTTTCAATTGTTTTTTTTTTCCTGTTGATCACATGTAGGAAACATTATATCATAGAGACAATTTAGGGTAGGGTAATAAATCAACCACCTACAAACCTACTGGAACAACATAGCAACCACATACACAACAACCCCTAGCAACACTAGCAAAATGTACTGTAAAATGTCTATGTCTATGTTATCTGAAGATGTAATCTAAACTTGCTATCTCTATAGTTAGTATTAAATCAATTTATTTTCCCTTTTGTATTTCATTTGCATTGACCCATTAAAATTGAATTACCATCCATGTAATAAGAAAACAAATTACTTACTTGTTCTGTTGAACAATGCACCTCATGCCACTTTCAGCTCGTAAAACAGTTGTTTGTAATTTCATTGTTTCATAGTTGTGAAAGAGGTTTCCTTTTGTGGACTCAGTGAACCTAAATATAAATAGATCCCTGGACTAGTATCCCCTGTTGTACGCTTTTAGCTCCAGATATCATTATCATGTAGCTCTGGCACATAACCCTAAATAAACCTCTAATTATCTTGTGCTGTGTACCATATTAAAACTACACCATCACATAGCAAGTGGCATAGGAAGGATACCCCAAATAAAACAACAAAATAACCTTTTTATATATACACACACATATCCTAAATATCCTGATGTATAGTTCTATTCATCAGAATGTAACCAGGCAAGCCAACCCAACAAAACACCACTGGCAGCTATTTGCTGAAACTTATGACATCATCCAAAAAGACCCTTGTTGATAGGTGGATTACGGTATGTTATTTTGTTAAAAGGAAAAAGACATTTGAAGATTACTTTGTTCACCACAAGTTTCAGTTGTTTAGGGTTTAATTTCATGTTGACTTTAAACAATGAAGTAGGATATTTTAGATAATTAAGCCATAGTTTCTGTCATTTTTAATAAATCCTTTCAAAAACATTGAGTTGCGTGTGAGAGCTTTTACAAGAGCTCCCCCTAAAATGCAGTGCCCTGCCAGTTTTTCTTGTAAGAAATGGAAACTTCTTAAGACCACATCTAAGGGGAGTCCCTGCTGCAGTGCTGGACAACACTATTACTGGCCAGGCATACCAGAGCTGCGATCTGTGATGTGAGTCAGTAGAAGGCTGCATAGTGGAGGTTGAGGTAAAGAGAGCGAGGTCTGGATATATGCCTCCAAAGCTCCACATGAAGCCACAGCGAGAAAGAAACCTGCAGACTGACTGCGGCTTTTACGGTTGTTGTTTCAGGTGGAGATCCTGGCTGAAGAAGCTGTGGGTTTGAATGCTGCCCTCTTGTGCTGGATTCTACACTGATTGTATTATGTGCTGGAAAAGGATGTTAGCAACATGCAACATTTATCATTTTCTGTTCCTTTACATTCTGTCCAAAATGTATATGTTAGCATAAAGCTACTAAAGTCAAGAAATAATGCAGCCCAGACGCTTGTTAAATTGTTCTCCTAGTTAAAATATTCAGAGTGATTGTTAGCATCTTGCTATGTGGTTGCTAATGTGTTCAAGACACAAATCCTTTTCAGCTTCTTAAATTCTTTTTTTAAAGGTATTGCTTTTGTTTTATTGGGCAATCTACAGAGCAAAATGCAGAATGTTCCTAAATAATGATTAAACACAGATTATTGGTTTATACTTGATTTTTTTTTATTATTACCAAGATTTATTTTTTACAATTGTTAAAAATATGACCAGGTCTTCTGCTGATCAGTAAGTCAATAAGTCAAATGTCTTAAACCCAAACACATTACATTAATACAAGCTTTTTTCACTTTTTTAATTAAAAGTAAAATTTTAATTAAACATAGTCAATGAGATCCCATTTAAAAGATCTGGGCAACAACACAACCAATATGGCTGCCATAAACCAGCAAAGATCTTCTTGACTTTTAAAGAGAAGCAGAAGTCACTTGGTCAGAAAGACAGTGAAAAATGGGGGAAAAATGACCTGACGCTTTCATGATGCCAAAAAAACAGGTGGAAGAGAGGAAATAATTGTTTGATCTGTCCTTTGCCTGTCGCTGCCCTAATCACTCAAGACTGATTCAGAAAATGCAGCCTTGAATGTCAGAGGGCCACCTGCGGAGAGCCAGTCCGTTTCCCCAGCTCCACGCGCCCATAGCCTTGTAATCACCACTCTTTCTCTCCGCACCGACTTGGCACTCTCCAGCCGCCTTGATTGAGCACCTCAATCTAACAAGGTATCCACTAGTTCTGCCAGATGCTAGCGGACAATTGAAGATGCCACTGATGATCTCAATGCAGAGCAATTGCTGTTCAGCGTTAAACTTCACCACATTATAAGTTCTTTACAGAAGCTTTTAAAAGCATCTTTCACTTTTCTTTTTTGCTAAATACCAGGTGAAATAATAGCATCCTCTAATAGTGCTTATAATAGTGTCTAATAATAGCATCTATTCTACTCGCTCATTAAAGCTTTGTGTAAATGTGGATGTCATATGTTAAAGGAATAGTTCAGCCAAAAATAAATATTCTGTCATAATTTACTTTTCTTTGTGTTGCTTGAATTCCATGTGATTTTCTTCTGTGGAACAGATGAGAATAGCTGTCTCACTTTAACACTAACTAAAGTGTTAGCAAGAAAGTACATTATTTTTCATCTAAAAACAACCCAGCAATAAGCAATTTTGCAGCAAAATGATGGCAGTCACCGTGACACCTTGTGATGTCATCTTTCCTCATCAGTAAAAGTTGAACTATTCATGAAACAGATAAATGATGTAATGTTTATGTTAGAATTTCCATGATTCCATGTGATGTCATGAGTATCCAAATCTTTCAATGAGATAACAATGATCAGTTTTTAACCTTTTTTTGATAAATCCTTTGCTTGTTACAAATGTCAAGGGAAGTTTCAAATGAAGTAGTCTTTTTAACCTTATAAGTTTTGAGTTCTGAAAGAATAAAGCCAGGTAGGCTATAAATATAGTCTTCCTGACTATAGATAAAAAAAATCCTATATTTTTCATCAAAGGACATAGAGAGAAGAGATTGTCAATAATTGGATGCTGAAAAATGTTGTGCAATACTCTGTTGAAACTGTGGCAAGAAGTGTTCGAACATTACATATCTGGGTTTTCTTGAGAGTAATCTTTATTGATAATGATTGTCCAGTGTCTAGACTCTGACAAAAAACTACCAGAAAATAGGTAAGGTAATCACTGTTGAAAAGCTGCTGAAGGCCTCCATCATCTTTCCTTTAACCAGTTGTGTGGGTTACAACATTTTGCAATAAAGGGAGTTTGGTGAGAAAAAGAAAGTCCCTTATGAGCTGTTTCTTCTGCCCCCATGTCACTGGTCTGAAGGCCCCATTGGGAATATCCCTTTGGATGTCTTGTGAAGATCTCTAACCCCACAACAGAAGTAATTGTTTTCAAACAAGCATGTTTGAGTGACAAGGGTCTGGCTTGCAGTTTGAAGACCACAGAGTCGCTGATCTGTGCCATGTATCATTTGAACATATTTTAAAACATGTCCCTCAATCTTATATTCTTATTTAAAAAGTCCCCAATGATACCCATATGGAAATAGATGCAGTACTCTTGTGGCATGCCACTAAAATTCATGATCAATTATGGCTTTTCTAAAGCTGGATTTAACATTTCACATGTCACACTTTTCTGGAAAATAATGGCTTTGAATGGATTTCACAAAGTTAACATTTATCCTCCTATTGCCCTGGGTTTCTTAAAGCTCACATCCGTCCTCTGCTTAATTTAATACTGTTGATTTAACAATGATGTATTTCAACCTTCAGACACTTTCCCCGTTTGGAGATTAATAGATGGTTTTGTAGGGTGCATAGGGTGCTGCATTATTCTAGTGGGCTTGACTGAGTGATAGACCCATGAAACACTGAGGCAAGTCCATCAACAGCAGTTATATTCAATTTATGGGGAAGCATTTGTCACATGGGACAGGTTGTGTTAATGCAAAGAGAGATAGTATTAAGTCGTGTTAAGTTGGCAGGCACAGGTTTGGGCCATATAACTGCGCCTTTTGACGTGCACTTTTTGCATTGTCCCCTGCACCTCAGCACATGCTCTGTCGACGCATTGATTAATTATACAATTAACTGGATGCTCAGCCCTCCTCTCTATAATAAATTATAGTCATCAATCAATAAAGCACAGTGTAAAGCAGGGACTTGGGGGACATGCTGCTTTCTAATAGACACACTAAGCCTGTCCTCTTCCGGCAATGACCACTCCAGACAAGCTGCTCTATGCCTTCCTCCATCCAATTAAATAAGATAATTAATGAACATCCTTAAGCCCAATAATGGAATATGCCAGTTAAGCAATTCTGGCCATAAATTTTTGATGGTCAACAATTTAAGCACCTTTACCTTTAAGATCTGTAGTATAAACACTTGAATACTGTAAAATGGAATCTATAGAATGTTTTAATGTTGTACATGGTGTATATACAACATGTAAAATGTATGTAAGAAAACAGAGCTGTAGAGAAACATCTCCCATTTTTTCTTTAAAGAAAAATACCTCCTTTTGCCTTCTCTTTCTTTTAAAGAGATCTCAAACATTTGCCAACATCTCAATTTTTATCTCATTTTAATTTTATAGCAAATTCATCAAAAAAAATTGATCTGAGCTATATGTCTATTACTATTTCTTCTAAATAATCTTAAGAGATTAATCAGAAACTAAATTGATGTTTTTTAGGACAACTAAATAAAGGACAACTGAAACCTTTATAACATCTCCTGAGCTATTAAAGACTAAACTCTTAGCAACCAGTTTTTCTTATGGGCTGGCATGAAATAAACCAGCAGTTATGCTTACCAAAACAAACTAAATGACCAGGTCTTTCATCAACATAAGTTCACTCATGGAAATACAAATGATTCCAGTGACTCGCTTCTGCCTAATGGAATTGCATGAAAGGTGTATTAACTATTCTGAAGCCAGGAAGGCAAAAAGGGAAATAGATAAATAGATAATAATGCTGGGAAAAACAATTAAGTTCTTCAGTAGTGGATAAATGACTTGTAAGCTTTGCCTGGCTACCTGAAAAGCACTTTCTCCATCTAATGCTGTCTGAAGCTGTCACCTTGTCGTAGGTTTAGCCCATTTGATTAATGGTGAGCTGTGGGCGCAGCTAGCAGCTAAAGGCTCAATTATGAAAAGGCCAGTAACTAGCACAATGTTGCTGATGCCTGTATTCCACTGACAGTGGTGAAAAATTGCAATATTTGTAATCATGGTAAAATCGTTTGTCATTCATTTATTGGCATTTCCTAACATACCCTTTTTGTCTAGCCTTTCGTACTTCATGACTTTCATGCCACCCTGAAACCAAATCCCGCAGAGATTGATGTCTTCAACGCTAAGCTCTCAGTTCACTCTCGCCAAAGTCTATTAAAGTTCAGCTTTAATTATTAATCTGAAGGTCATGACCCTCTACAGTCTCATTTTTGCAGTTTAAGGCAAATAGATTTATAAAAACTTACAATTAATTGTTTTTGCTCTATACACAAGTCTTGGTTAGGTTAATAATCTTTTAACACCAGTTTTAAGTTCCTCAAAGTGGATGTCTCTTCTCAGACTTTTCTGTTTGCTTATTTTGAAGTAAATATGCCAACCCACCAATGCATTTCAACTCATATCTAATGTGAGAGGTATATAACCTTGTCTCAGCCTGTGAAGTACATTACAGCATGTAATATGAGCTAGATGCTTTAAAAATACTAAATAGAAATAATATGACCCAGAAAAGGGAAAATTATCTGAACTTAGTATTTGTCAACTCCTCTAACTTCTGTAGGACAGACTGACTCAGAGCGAAGAACACCAAAATTTCTCATGAACACTTATTCAACGTCTACTACAAAAGACTTTAGACTCTGGATTGGATAGTGGATAGCTATTGTTATTGTTACATATTTCAGAGTGCATGTTATCCACCACTGCTGAACACTGCATGTACAGCACAATTTATGTAAATTCCAAATGTGACTATAATATTAGTTTTTTAGGTGTAAGGGTTTGAGGAGATTACTTTTGTTTTTTAGGGATAAGCTGCAGATAACCACATTTTGATTTGGCAAATGGGTGAACTAGCCATGTTTGTTAATTACAGTCAAAGTTGGTTAAAACAAGTTTTTCAGAAGATAAGTGAGTTTAATATGAACTGGAGGGTAAAAGAAAGATTTGATTACAGTATGTAGAAATTAGCTCATAAAGAAAGTAATGCAGCAAATCAGGGAGCAATTTTTAATATGACTTTTATGATGCACGGTTGTAGTTATACTAATGAAGTTGTCATTTTACTTACATTCTGCCCTCAATACTAGCATCATATTTCAATTTCAGTTGATTAGTGTAGGCTAATCGTTACTAATGAATTTCATTAATGCAATGAATATAAAGGCATGTTATTCATAACACAATCTCTCTATTCTTGTCTTTTGTGTGCCATTTTCACTGATAAATAATGTTTATGGGATTTTAAAGTGCACTGTGGTACATTGTTATTAGAAGTCTCTTGTGAAAATAGGACCTGTACAAATTCAAAACACAGCAGGCTACACTGCAGTTCCTACTTTATTGCTATGCACTGGAAATAGTTAATATGGTTTCTTAGACTGCGATGCTGGATATGTTCCTAAAATGCTTAAATTACTGGCCTAAGTGACTAATTATTTCCCTTTATCAAACCCTTTATTATTTTTGCGTAACAGATATATGCTTGTATGCTCTTAAAAAGAGGTCTGGTTTGCAGACTCCATTTGGCATTTTGAGTACAAAGTTCCATGACAGCCTTCAAACTATCAGAATGTTTCAGTATCATAAACGGGCACAGGAAATTCAACCCCTTAAAGGCCAGATATTTTTGACATATTTCAAAGAATTTATCTTAAGTGCGTCAAGATGTTTAGATGTTCTGTTTCTATAAATATTCCACATTGGAAACGGACACAATCAAACCCTGTTTTCACATCTCACATTGTGTCACAAAAAATGCCCTTGACCCCAATGTGTTTAATAACAGACCAAGATTCTTAGACTTGCACTTTAATATTTGTAAATAAAATTTGATTTCAGTTTGATTTTTAAACTGTAAGGCTAGAATAGCATTCATGTAGAAACAAGTCTGTCAACTAGTTCTGTTACAATGCAATGCTTGTAGACACAATGTGTAAGAATATGCCAGCCTGTACTAACCAAACCTAATCCTGTCTTTTGACTTACACTAATATATCATGATTAGCACTTAGAATATTTGTTCTGGTTCAAACCTTGAGGAAATGCACTTTGCCAGTCTGATCAGGCAAAGTGAATCAATGCTCACTGCACTGATACCAGGTGAACTAATTTGCTGTTGAATGTGTTCAGTCATTTCTGGGTGAACACTTAATTTGGCTTGATGAGTCAAACCCTTTAATCTCCGACAGTCCCTCATGTACAGAGCTGCTAAATGCTCTAATAAGAAGAGACAGATGTAAGGGGATCTGCTTTGATTCATTTAATTGCCTTTTCCTCTTATTTATCCTTTATGCACTTATATCCCTTTGAGATTTACTGTATAATATGATTCATACACTTTGTTATATACATTAGGCTACAGTGTAGCCTGTTATATATTTTGTTTATACTTTAATTTATAGTATTTTGTGTTGACAGACACATACAGACACAATACAGCACACCTTACTCCAGCTGAACACAGACCATATATATACCACCATATACAACACAAGATGTCATGTATGGAGTGCATTATGACATCACATAATCACAAGATTATTATGTGAAATATTCTGTGAAACTAATGAATCATCTGTGCACTTCACCATATCAGAGTTCAGGATGAAATTATAAATCCTTAGCAGAAGAGACATACTTCTATTCTATTTTTAGCTTATGTTCTATCCATCCATCTTTCTGTCTGTCGGTCAGAATAACAGCATTTAAAACACAATACCCTTGTTAGTAGATGAAGGCAGTCGATTGCTCTTTTTCTCTAACGGGTGTGGAGGTTTACACAGCTGAACGTGTGAAGGCGATGACAGGGGCTGGTGGACGGCCAAAACACGGCTGGCGCTCGAAGTGCCATCACCCTGTCGCCTCCTGCTACTGCCACCGGCCCATATGGGCAGAGAGATTGCTCTCCACTGGCGCACCCCCAGCCATCCATCACCTCGGTCCACGTGGCCAGCACGCCAGCCCAGGCACCACGCTGTCTCTGATCCATCAGGATTTACTCTGAGTGACGGGAAGAGAGGAGATGAGCCCTCAGTTTATCATCTCACAGAAAACAAACCCATTAAAGAAAAACCCTGGCTGTCAAAGGGAGGTGACATGTACCCACTGAGTCACTATTGATATATTTCACTCACCACTCCTGCATAAGTGTTATGACAGTTTTTTGAGGGGTAGTATTTTAAAGTTATTGGATTCATTTTCGGTAAGCATTTGGATTTACAAGCACTGCCAAATTTTTATTTGCATCCTTGAAGCTTTCCAGACTGTGTCATCTTTAAAGATGATTAATTTGAGTCTTTTCTTTTTGGACATTTATCACTTCAGTAAACACTTAATGTCTTTTTCCTTGACTTTGCCAGGCAGGACTGGTGGTGCTCAGGAAAGTGTGATGTTCCCAAGCTGTTTTTTGCTTGTTTCCTATTGTCAACATTACTATTTGTTAAAAACCAGACTGAAAAACAACATACGGCATAAATATTTGCATTTTCCACTCAAGGTTGTCATTACACCAGCCCAGTCTGTAGCTTTACTTGCCAAATGCTTAGCTTCTTCACTATCCCCCTCCTCGTTTTCAGAGCATCGTGATCGGAGCAGGCCAAAACTATAGTATGGTCATGGAAAAGGGTCTCCGTAGCCCCTTTGCTGGACTGGCGGCCCTTCCTTATCCGATTTGAGAGCTGTCAGTTTAGATCGTTGGTACGCATTGAGGCTGAAGATTCCCCACTGACTGGAAAGGAGTCATTGGCCAGGCTTTCCTTGTCACTGGGAGTTAAAGTAGTCAATGATCCTAATGCTTACACTGTTGTTGCAGCATTCCGATTTATACTTGCTGCGTGACTTGTCAGCTTTAATGAGGGCAGTGGGCATGGGATTATCAGCATACCAATAATGAGAGTGTCACAAGCTGCCAATTATTTTCCGTTTCGGATATTATTTTCAGAGCTCTTTCTCTTGCACCATCTGACCTAATGATGAGAAATCACTTCTGTTGTGTTTAGGTTATATAATTTGAATAAGCAAGCAGATGAAAACCTTCTTCCGGCCTTTCTGAACATTTTGCAAGTATATGCCAGGATCTGGCCTTTTCGAATGTTCTCCGAGTGCAGAAGGAGAATTCTCTCTGAAACCATCTCACGCAATCATAGCCTCATGAGGCAATCGCGTTTGAATGGGTCACCAAATTTCGCTACTCAAACAATAATGGCAGCACCATTTCATCAGACCTCGAAAGGAAACGAGAGGCAAAAAATGGATGACCAAATGTGCTCAAGTCATTGTCATGTATTGCATTAAAACAGGGGTGGTGGAAAAAGACCCTTTTAAAGCTTATTTTCACTCCTCTAGGTCTAATCATTGTGGTGTTGTAAAATGTAAAAGTGGACAGCAAGTCGTTTGAGTGTGTACAAGCATCGCAAAGAATTCTGGGTAGTTGCACTAAAGTTAGTCTGTATAATATTAGAATAGGTTAAACATTATTACCAGGTTCTGAGTGGCTGCTATAGGTTGTTTCTGGGTAGTAGAAAAAAACACAAAACTCTGACATATACACACTACAAAGGTTTGGGAGTGACAACAGCATTTAAAAATAGTGAATATCTCTAAAAAGACTTGTCAATGAGACGCTGCCTGCACAATATACTACCACCTCACCTAGAGAAGTAAGACACAACAGAGCTGCCAGTGTCCAAAACTAGAAGTGGTGTTACTGCATGAAGAACAAGTGCCTCATGTCAACTTACAGTACAGAAGTAAAATTACATCTCCACAAACACATTTCATTAAATCTTCAAAAAGAAAGAAAAAAGAGGTTAAAATACCTGTAATCCATACTGTATCAATGAATACGTTAAGCATTCATAACCTTGCTTGGGGAAAAAAATCTGCTCAACTGTGTGTCTATCAAAAAAGATGCCATTACATTTTTGTTTTTTCCCTAAAAGCCTTTTACAGCACTGAGAAATGACCCAGAGTTTACCCAGAGTATACAGAAATGAGAAAAACAGCCCATTCAACATTTTGAAAAGAAAGAAGAGGCACATTTTTGTGCGTTTATAAGCACTCAAGCAGAGTGGGGAAATGTACACATTTACTCATATCGTGACTATTTTGTAGTTGTTTGTTTTTCTTCACTTCTTATTCTTTATTAGTATTTAAGATTAATATTATTTTATATGTGAGCTGTTACTATTAAAATGTCAAATGACTTAAATGACATTACATATTTAACAATACTACTCCCTCTGATACGGAGCGCAAACACCATATCACAAACAAGTCTGTCATCTACACCTTGAAATCTAAATTATTTATTCAAACTTTATTCTTCAAACTTAACAATCTTAACATTTTGGTTTACTTAACATTTTACTGATATTATTCATAGTGATTATTGTGTATGGAATAAATCAAAACAACTACATCATAATGTGCACAACAAACATTAAAAATGCATAGTTCTGACTTAAATGCAGTACTGTATTCTAGTATTGTATTGTTAGCTTAGCAGCATGCTAATTTCAACTTGACTGCAGGGGTTATCAATGCCCTCATAGTGACCCACTAATATACAAATGTTACATTTTGTTCATCACATTGTATAACTTTTATTAGCATTTATTAACACCAACATTAGCAAACTGCCAACCACACATTTAATGCTTTATAACATCACATTTAAAAATAAATGTACAAATACACACACACATATAAACATTTGTACACAACTGGTCAATGGACCTCCAACTGTAACTTCACAAACATCCTCAATAGAGTTTAAAACATACAGGATTGTTTATATGGTTGCAGCTTGTAACTTTGTCTGATTCCAACAAGTACAAACTGTAATGTAAGGCTAAATTGTCCAGACATCAGAAGAACATTAACGTCAGGGTTTATTAAAGCAGTCTGAGGCAGCAACCACAGAGACAGAGGCCATTTGAAGGTTATAGGTCAGGAGGAGGCATCAGAATTTTGTTACTCACTGCCTTTCTGTCTAACTCTCCCTTGCTCTTTTATTAATAAACAAAATTCATTAAATGAGTCTCCGAGAATCTCCTGACAGGTAATTCCCCTGCCTCTTTCTTCCTTTCTGTGATCACAAGGACTCTGGTGTTTCCTAGCATGGGTCCCATCGCTATGGGGGAATTCATCTCAGAACCTGCCCCTTCAGCTCAATTCCTCTCCGCATTTCCGAGAGCTTTTCAGACATATCCCCTGGAAACCGCTCTGCATTCTTTAAACTTCCCTTTAAAAAAGAGAGGTTGGAAGGGGTTGGTGGGGGTTTAGACAGTAGGAGAAGAGCCTTTACATGTTTGGTTATGCTCTTTGATCATTCGTTTATCTTTAAAACAGATGGCTGACCACTGTGCTGTTTATGTCAACACATGCTCATTTGAAAGAACTATCTGCTGTCAGACGATTCCTCTTTTGAAACCAATGAATTGCAAATCTTAGAAAATAAAAAGGCAAATGCTTGTATAGGTTAACAAAGCACTTGTCATCCAGAGAGCTCAAGGGTGGGAAATCAAAGCTCATTTTTATAATACCCATGTCTGCAACCTGCTTCTTTACATAATGTTTCTGTAACGTTATTCGCACATCACAAGAATACAGTGCAGATAATCTACTAATCTGATTATTGTTCAATTATAAGGGCTTGCTGCTCAATAAATCCCCACAGATTTAGCAATCACATTTACAGTCATTTAAAACGATTCGGAGTGGCAGGCATTTGGTGAATGGCAGGGGGAAAGGTTTGAGCATTGCATGTGAGATGGGGCATGTAATTGTAGCCAAATAAAACAGTGGCTTGGGGCAAGATGATTGGGTGGGGGCAGTTATTGAAAGTACATATAATCTTTGGATTCATATTTATTTAAAAAGACTAAAAGACTTTGCAACAAATTACAGTCAGAAGGTTGTCAGGAGACTTTAAAGTAAAGGGGAGGGAAGTTGTTTGATGTTTTGTGAAGTGGTCATTAAATTTTTACAGCTTTTAGACGCCTGTCTGTTTACCAGACCAATGGTGGAAGGAATTTACCTGCCAAAGCTTTCCACCAATCAAATGACAGTTTTAGAGAGCATTATAGTTTATAGTGAATATTAAAAGTTGTGAAAAAATTGGGAACAATGCTAGTTTATTAGCAATTTATTCAAAATGACAAGATACATTTATGCATTTACAGTGAATTCAAGTTATACATTTTTTTATCAGTATATGTTCTCGCTGGGATCGAACCCACAACCTTTGCACTTCCAACGCCATGCTCTTGATTACATAAACAAATACAAGAAATACAAGCCATTTACTAGGAAAATATGGAAGTTCTAACTTGGAAAAAAGGCTCATATCATAATATAATTAGGCCTTGACTTGCTCTGTTTCTCAAATAAATTAAAAGTAAAAAAAATGTACAGCTAAATTACCCCATTTTTTTATGATTTTATACTTACAGGGAATGGCTTTAAAATCAATAGTTTACTGTATTGATTTAACACAGGTTACTGGTAAATTGCTATGTGATGACTACATAATTACACAGCTGTTTATCCTTGTCATTTTGTGCTGCAGACGCATGGTTGTTATGCCGCCGATTGGTTTGTTTTGTTGATTACAGCTCATCAATACAGCTCTAAAATTTCTACAATCTCTATGGATTAAATTGAACAAAAATGAATTAAAACAATAACACTGTATTAATACATGTTGATGGTCTATGTACGCTATTGGCACAAAATCATTTTTTA
The DNA here is from genome assembly GCA_036877545.1 of Yasuhikotakia modesta. Lineage (NCBI taxonomy): Eukaryota > Metazoa > Chordata > Actinopteri > Cypriniformes > Botiidae > Yasuhikotakia > Yasuhikotakia modesta. The sequence continues at coordinate 18,059 of JBAJNP010004279.1, read as the reverse complement.
AGTCTGTGGCTGCATCTGAGGTTGAAATGGGCAATGAACTCTGGTATATTGTGTCTTTAGTGTGACAGTAGTTCTAAGTGTTTTTACCTCATGATTGACAGAGCAGCCCTGTCAAGGACATGCTGTAGAAATGATGCTTGGTTGCTATGGCGGAGGTGCAGGCAATTTAAGCATCATCACTCCACCGGGGGCGCGCTCCCTTCAGTAAGTGGCTTTGCTAAAGCTGATGCCTGCCAACACCATCAACCATGGTGACTCCTTAAGCAGTGACAAGGGGTCTTAGAGATGAAAGTTTCGTGAAAGAGACTGACGGGAGGAAGGAGAATTATAGGGGGATAGATTCCTTCGAATGAGTTTTTAAAATATTGCTTACACAGGAACATGCCAGAATATTACCTAATCAGTCAAATCCTCAAAAGCTGACACTTTCACACTGAAAGGCTGATGAGGCTTCATTCTTCTGCCCCCTTTATAGGGACCCTAGGGAGCACCCAAGAGAGAACTAGACGGAGATCCACATTGCTGTACTAAGATGTGTGCAAGGCTCTCCTGACAGACATTCTGAAATTCATGTGACTTATTTAACATACTTACAGCTACATTTTTACAGCGGTGCACCAGCCTCAATTAACAGTGTATAGGGAAGGCTGTGTGTTTTGCATTTTGCAACAATGTAAGTGCTAAACTGAAGGTGATTTTAATAGGATTTGCTGCAGTTGGGTAGTAGAGATTAGTAGCTTTATGTGACAAGGGCTCTAGAAACCTGCGTGAGGGTTTAATCTAGACTGCATTAATAGAGGAAGACTGCCAAAAAAGAAACACAAGATCTGCTATACAAATGTACAGAAGTGCTCTGATGTTTGTATTAGCCAGAATTCTTGTTTATTTCTGATGCGCTATGATCTATAGTGTTAAAAAAAAGGAAAAGTAATGTCTTCCCAACGAGACACTCTTGACCAGATTTGGATCGTTTACATGCTCCTCTTTATGTAGGATTTAGCACAGACAATTGTGTGCTAGGAGAATCGAAAAGAGTCTTACCTCTTGAACGGTGTAATTTTCATTGAGTTCCACTTCACGTTGCCCTTTTTGGCTGCCAAGGTGTTGAAGTGCTCTTTAAGTAAGACCCTCAAGAAACCCATGTATGTGGGCGTAAATGGCAGAACTTCGTGTAGCAGGCCTACCACACCTGAAAATCAAAAACTGTTTAGAGATATGAGCTAACTAGCAAAAGAAACAGCCAGATAAAGACTATTTTTTTGCCATAAAAATAGCATCAGATTAGGGCAGATGAGGGGCTTCAACTATCTTAGAGCAAACCAGGCAGTAATCTTTCAAACCAAAACCCAATGAAAAGGCATCTTTAGCATTACTGACAAATTGTACTCATCAATTGTGACTCATTAAAAGTTTTTATTCAGAGCTTTACTTTCATTGATGAAGCCAGTCAAACAATTGTAACGCTTGATTAAAAACAAAAATTATTTTACACATTTTTTCTGTAAACAGAATCCAGATGAGGCTTTTTCATGGCTGTTAAATATATAATTCCTTCTGTAATCAAATTTCCACTTGTCATATAATGACAGGTAATCAAGTGTATCCTTTAGGATTTAAGATGCTTAGACAGATTTATCTAACTACATTAAACCTTGCATAAAAATGCATAAAATTCTTGCCCTCCCACAAATGATCTAGAGCACCCACTGTTTATTTGTTTTTGGTAAGCTATAGATTGTTGCCTGGAGCGTTATATAATTATGATTAGAGGGGTAGCATGTGGGGAGGTTGTAATAGTAATAGCATCAAGATCAGATAAATTAATTTGCAATGAAATGCACTTATTTTGCATGACAGCTGGCAAGATCTTTTCAGCGGACATTGAGATGGAAGCAAGCCCTGTGACAGCAGACAAAGAGAGCTATCATCCACAGAGTATGTGCTCCACTTTCACGAGAGTCTAGAGTGTGCAAATGACACGTCAACAAAAAGCTCGGAACGGTGCATCGCCAGGATCAATTACTGATGACCACAAAGCCAAGAACATGTGCTCAACTTTGAAACACCCCTCTTAAGGTCCAATAAGACAATGCTCTTATATCATGGTAAGGGTAACAGCCCTGAGAAACGTCACATGTTGCTGGGTAACACAATGAAGATGTTTTAGTAGTAGTGATAGTACATTTTGTCATGCTATTAAGATCGTTAGTCATTGTTAATTGGAGTGTTTGGTATAACAAATTTCACTATTTCTGTTGAACATACTGTAATTAGGGTAAGATGTTGTTTGAATCCTTAACCTTAAGTAACAGAAATAGGTCAAATGTGATTGAATGTGATCAAATCTTAACTTTGTGAACATCATGAATACATGTGTTCCCACTGGTATCCACTGTATGTTTTGGATAAATCTACATTATGCATAAATGTAACTGTTAATAGAGTAGGGGCTTCTCCCTGCACTGATTGTGCTATTGACTTAATGATTGCTTGAATCATGAAGGCTGTTGAAAGAAATATGCTGTTACTTTTGTAAGAGCTCAGACTTTTACCTTTTAGATTTTTTACCTAAACATATATATTTGAAAAGGAAAATAATGTGTCTACTGAATGACTGGTAAACAGATTAGGAAATAAATAGCAACACCCTGGAAACTACTCACAAAACCTATAGTATAAACGATCTTGGTAAAAATGAGTCCACATGTATTGTAAACACCTTCCAACTCTGTCAGCCCTTCATGATGTTGATAACACGTTATTTTCAGCACCAGGTGTCTTTTCACAGTAGACCATGTTTTAACATTTCAGTAAGAGAAAGAGTTTGCTTTCAGGACACATTTGTTCAATTCTATCTGTGTATCCTGAACAGTAGCTCTTATTTAACAGAAAAACAAAAGGTTGGTTTTCTAACTGAATCACCACTCTTCCTGCTCTGCTGGGCCTTCCTACTTATTCTGACAGCATCTAGGGCCTTCCTATGTCCCTTCTGTTTATCCAAATTTTTTAATGCTTCACTGTTTCGCCACATTGACGAGATGGTCCGTCCTGGCTCATGCCCGGAAGAAAAACCTTTCTCCTCAGTTCAGCATCAACCGTAACCTTTCTCAATTTTAATTACGTTAAGTAAGTTTGGAGCAGGCCGCTACCCTGTCCCTCTGACTCATTCTTCTACTGGCACTAATGTGAGGTCCACATGTATGCGGAGTCTCCCGCTGTCTGCTGCCACACACTACAGGCTGTGGAGCTCTGATGACCGACCCCTCACTTTTCTCCTGTCACCCACACACGCAAATGCAAGCTTGTGTAGATCACCCTCAAACCTTTTAAAATTCTCCCATTTACAGTACAAAAATAATCTTCTCAAAAGTGTATGGCTACTATGTAAAAAAGGTAAAATATGAATACTATTAAAGAAAAAATAGCCAACATTGAGGTTTATTTATTCAGAAAATTGGGTACCTAATTAATCAGCCTACATAAGGCAGTTTTTGTAACATTTGTAATGCGTTTTGCTGTCTTTTTAAAATGTTTCATAAATCTCGAGAGATTCTGGTAGAACATCTGCAGAATTCTACGCAATGGATTAATTAACATGGTCAAATATGGCAAATTGAGCAGGGAATATTATGTTATTGTCAATAGCTAAAAGAATTATAAAATTATTTTTAGATATTATTAACTGTTATGTGTTTGGAATGCAGATTTTACATAGGTCTAAATAAAATGCCTCATCAGTCACACCTTAAACTTTGTGGTTTTCATGGCAATTGTCTGGTAAGGCTACTGTAAGGCTACTTACTGTATAACAGTACAGCTAAGCATGAGAATTAACACTGATCATTTACTTTTGTTTCCCATGATCTTGATAACATCACTTTTATCTCACAATAAATAAATGTGTAAAATTGGCTTTATAGGTTCTTGTTTATTTTTAAATAAGCTTATTCTAAGGTCATGTCTTAAATTGTAATGTCCAACACAATAAAATGAATTTATTTTATATATTACTGTAAAAAAGGTAAAAGTTCTTAAATAGTATAAAATTGGTCCTAAGCCCTATAGTTAACAGTTTAAAGTGTGAATACTTTTCACATTGACCTATGAGGTACCCAATTATGTTGATTCATATATTTGATAGTCCACCTCTTAATATAGCCTCCATTTTAGCACCTTTTTCTTTTTTTTTTAAGAAGAAAACCAAAATGGAGTAACTGTGGTAACTGCATGTACTGCCAATCACTTGCAATCAGACGTTTTTTTCTGCTGCTCTCGTTTCCTTATTGCTTGATGTGTGGAGATTAGGACCCTCTCTGCAGGGAGCCGTGCAGCTCTCAGGAGAAATGAGGGTCTGCTCACAAGTTTTACATTCCTGTTTGGAAACTTCTCCCTTTGGGTTTCGTCAGTTTTCCCAGCATCCCCTTAAACACAGCTGAGTGGAGTCAACTCTCTCCTGATACATCAATACAGCTGTAGAATGGAATGCATTAAAATCAGCCTAAATTTAATTTAAAAAGTATAGAAGCTTATAGTATGATCACATTTTTACAGAATAAGTAATTTTATGTTTCAGTTAGTGTACATCCCTAGATTTGTTTTTGCTGTAATTTAAATCAATGATACATTATGTAACATAATTATAATAAAAATAATGAAATAAGCTTTAGTTTAATTTATATTTATCAGTATAGCACTTTAGAAAATTTAAAGAGAAGGTCCAAACAGTGTCAGCAAGGCTAAGTTCCTATATTTAGGTGCCAAATGTGAAAACCGCTTTTAATCAACTATATGATTCTAGGTACTACTGAACGTTTTGTAATCCAGAGTTTTGTAATCTTTTAGAGGACATTGGCTTGTGTGCAGTTAAATATACAGGAGATAACCTGTTTCTGGCCTTGTAAGTAGCAATAACTTGTAATACTAAACTTGACAGGTATGCAAGACATAGCATCTAGTTTGACGCTATGGGGAACACCTTGAGTGTGACTAAGTCTCATGTCTAATCATGCCAATCCAATTGGCCCACAGCAATACTTGATACACATCAGGTTCACCTGCAAGTATATTAGAACACCTATAGAGCATAACATCAACATCTTTGTCTGAAGGGGACATAAACAGGCATGGCAATGAAACAGTGTTTTGTTCCCTTTCTCAGGAAACCTAGGTTATATATGAAACTGAGAGATGTTCCCTTTCAAGGGAACTTGGCACTGTATCTTGTTTGCCGCTATGGGCACGCGCCACTAAACCAGCTGCATCAAGTTAACATATAATAAGCCAGATGCTGCTTTTAAGACTAAATGCAAGCAATAGCCTGAGACATGACATGCAACAGCTCCTCATATGTGGGGCAGCAGGCAGGGAAAGCTCACTCACAGTCTTGTTTTCCCACCCACATCCTGCATATCTTGGCTCATTGGCAGCAGGATGATATCCGACTGATCAGAAGGTACCAATAAAAGTTTTCTCTAACTTGGTGGATCATGTCCTACTTTAAGTTCAAGTTCAATTTATTTATAGAGCGCTTTTCACAATGGTACCTTGTCACAAAGCAGCTGTACAAACGTAAGCAAAAAAGCAGTAGATGTTTAAAGTAAATTTGAAATGAAAACTTTAAAATAAACAGATAGAACACATCAATAAACATATAATAGTGCACGCTGAAAAAATAACATACGTAACAAACATATGTTATTAATGTACAGATAGGGTACAGTTAAGGTACAGTTAAATAAACAAAGATATATATTATTAAGGTACAGATAGTGAGGGTGGTGGCTATGCTAGAGGTGGCTACTTTAACAGGGGATTGAGAAAGCCTCCTGTGAACCAAGCGAAACAAGCTTCTGCCGAACCTTAGCAGTGATGGGACCCAATCCACAGAATGTCTGCACAGTCTCACCCAGATACACATACAAGTGCAGCTTGTTCAGCAAGAGGCTCCTGCAGTGTCAGCTCTTAGCTTCCTGGAGAACTGAGCGCACATGTTCTTCACCCAGGCACAAGTTCTCTAAAGTTCTCAAGCATCTGATACACACTGCCATGGGCCAATTAGATGATTAGACATAGGATTTCCTATAGCTTTATTTCAGATGCAATGTTTATTATAGTGAAAAAAAATAGAAATACACATAAAAATACATTTAAGTGCATTAACATAAAAACAGTAAATGCATTACACAAGAAAACAAATAAATTCTATAACTTCTGTGTTGAAAACAAGGACTCAACGGTTTTACTGTAGTAAAACTGTTAATAAAATTTAAAAACCGGAGTTTGTCATGTTTGAATTAGCTGATATAAACTGATATACACAAATCTATGATATCGCCTGTTGTACAGCTATTAAATTTTGATACTTTAATAGCAACCAAGAACACATAAACACTGATGGGCATTGTGCCTAACAAGCACTCATTAAAACAGCTTTATCAAAACAATTGTGAGAAATACCACATGTTCACACTCAGTCCATTCAGCAGTCCAGCCCATTTATAGCTGGTATTTACATGAGTATAACAGTATAACAAATTCCTACTGATTTAGGCATTCTGCACAACACATATGCCATCATACATAAATATTATAAGAGCTAGATCTATAGACAGATAGCTATAAATGGTAGCTATTTTTTGTGTCAGTCATGATTTTTGTTATTAATATTTACCATTTCTGCTGCACCCAATACTGTGAAGGTTTTTTGAAAATGTAACAATGCTGTGGTCAAACCCTAAAGTCAGTAACATTTTTAAAGAGACAATTAGCTTATCAATTCAGATAAGAAATCATGACAGTACACAGGCTATTTTTAAAGCTTCCATTATGCAACATATAGTTTAATGAATCTAATTCACTATTAGCATGATATTTTCTTTGGCGACCGCAACAAAAAAGGACCTTTCAGCATCATTTCCCTTTTGCATACCAAAAGTCATTCAACCGAGGGATCTTTAACCAGGAGCAATGTGCTATTCATGCTATTTTAATTACAATGTTAAACCATTATTTGTTTCAACACCTGGTTAAACCATTCAGGCTTGTTTAAATCCCCCTTTTTATTCCAGGTGTGTTGGAAAGGCTCAAAAGGGTGAATAGGTCTGCCACAACAGAAACATAATCAAGTCGCTGAGCTGGCTGCTCAATAAGGACTCTGGGACGAGTTCAGATGCTGCACACGCTAGTTCCTGGAGAAAGAGCGCAAGGTGGATTATGGTTGAAAAGAGGATTTAGTCAAGGATATGCCCTCAATGTTTTTTTTTCTCTCTTTCTCATAGTGGTAACCATCATGAATAGCATCTTTTCTCCTTTGGAGCAGTATTAGGAAACTCGATTGCTAGCTTAAAAGCTATTGCCTTTGTTGTGCATTTCTCTGCATATATTTGTGTTGCGCTTTGGCTGATTGAAACCAAGAGGCCATGCTGTTTTGATACTGTGGATGGCAGTGCTTTTAGAAAACCTATCCAAATAGGGGCTTCACATCGTCTAAGCCCCATCACCTTCTTTGAAGTTGTGGTTGTACTTTGGTGATGCAGCATTGTCTCATATGATGTTATTAGCATGACTGCTGTAGAGAACTTGACCCCTGTGGAGTTGTAGTCAGGGCAGGGCTGAGTTTACCTGGCTTGGGGGCTTGTCCCTAATAAAAGGGCAAAAATAGGACAAAGTCATGTTATTGAAAACAGAAGCGCAATGGAAAAACACATTAGCAGCTTTGACATATCCATTCAGGCTAAGCTTTCATTGCTAAGTCAGGAACTCTTTGTACGCATTGGCAAGCCTGTTCTTTTATGACATAGACAAGGCCTGCGCACAATTTCTCTTAAATTAATGTCTGCTAATAACCCTTCAACAGCCTCTCAAAAATGGATTATGCTGTTCTTTGCACTTCTATGAGCAAAATTTAATTAAGATTTAGATTGGGTTTAGCGTGTCTGGGAAGATCAACGCTGCATTCGCGATGGTCTTTTTAAATTTAGGACCAAAATAAGTTAAGCCGCTTCTGCAATAATTACCTCATCTACTTTTAAATGATGCCTAATTATGCCTCATCCCCATGTAATTTAATAAGCATCTTTAGGCAGCCTGTGCTCAAAATGTGTATTTACATTTTAAAGGTCAGACGTTGTTTATTTTTGCTTTGAATAAGGGTTACAGTGTTGCATTGATACCCATAATGTGGTGAGTCTTGGTGAGCATGACAATTTAGCCATTATGAAGGAAAACCCATTGACGCTTAAGTACTTTTAAACAAATACATTTCTGCCGAACATATGGCACTGTTCACATAACACCATACCCAGGTGCATTCTGTTTGCTTTTACACATTTCTTTGCGTAATCAAACATGTCACGTTTCCTGCACTTTTGGAAAAACTGCAGCATTGGATGCAGAATTGTAAGGTAAATGTAAAATGTAACTTTACTGTTTATATTTACTGGCAAAGGAAGCCAGCCAGGAAACTGACTGGTCCACAGCAGGACCGAGATTCTAGCACACAGTTTAAGAACAAATACTGTTTGCTGGAAGATTTATGAGGTGGTGGAGTTGTTGCAGCTTTATTCTCATAAGCTTTATTTAATTACTGCCTCAGAGAGCCACTTTCTAAGAGGGTGATGAGACAATTGAAGGTGTCATAGTAATTATTTTAGAGGGCACATCGCGGAGCATTTTCTGTACTTGGATTTCTTATGCAGAACTTGCACCAGTGGTACACTGTAAATGTGTTAAACCAGCAGGACTAATACTATATTTCCCTCACCTGGCGATGTAATTTGACCTCTGCTATGTTTAAAGTGAATCACCGATCTGCAGGGTAGCATCTGGATTAGATATAAAAACTTGCTATAGAATATAAATCAAATAAAGAGGCATGAATTGAATATGTTGCTGTAAGAACGGTGGTGAAATGGTTCCTGTAAAGGTCACATAGTATATAGTAGCTAGTGTGGTTTCCCATTTTTTAAAACCTATCGACCACCACTGCTAGAAAAAACAGCCAAGATTCACAACACTGTGGGCAGCAGAGAACTCTATCCTCTATCTACTCTAGAGATCAAATGAGGAGAGTTCCTGATTATCCATTCCACACGAACAGGCCAAGGAAAACTGGGATTTAAGAACCATCAAAGCAAAAGCTGAAAGAAGGAAATGAAGTGGTTTCAGCCTGCCCTGTTCTCTTTGCAAATAAGCTGTGCAGAATGCATTCTGGGAAAACTGCCCATCGTTGCCTCCATGCTCTCTATTTACCAAGTCTTACCCACACTGAGGAATCCCTGCTGATAGCATTTTTTTTTAAATCTGTCTGGATGCTTTTGGTCTGTCATTGCATGCCCCAGGGCATTTGGGTTCCTGGACATCTACTGATCCCTAATTTGGGCTCAAAGCCAGCTGAACCATGAAGACCTTTCGCCCCAACACCATCACACCGGTTAAAGTAGAACTTGGATTGACAGATCGCAGACCGTGGATGCCCTGGCCACCAGTCAGTCGGAATCAGCCTCTACTTGTTGTAATGAATTGCTGGCATGAAGCTGCAAGCCCCAAATCGCTATGTTTTGTCAGCTTAAACCAAAACAAGGAGGGACAATATTTATAGGTTATGATTTTAGGGTATGAGTCTTGATTTTTATATTTTAGTCCCTTTCTTGACAGAGCTGTACAAATTCAAAGATGAAACAAGAAATATGAATATAAATAGAAATATGAAGTAATAACTATTAAAATGTATGTTATTTAATTGTGTGATTGATCGTGTTTTACAGAACATTTAAATTAAATGTTTTGTTTCTCACTGGCCATGCAAGTGTTTGCGACCTGTTTTCCACTACCTCAATGTTGCTTAAATCACTTGACTGACCTGTTTTGCGGTGAAAACTCTGCTTTGCTCCTATTAATGTTCACTGGGGAGTTGTAAGTGTCACCCATGAAATCAAGATGTTAGGGTGTGAAAAACAGGGGAGGGACCGCGAGTAATTGTCATCATCCTCCCTACAACTTACAACTGGGTGCTTTTTGACTCCGGGACAATCGGGTGACTACTATATGACAATTGACATAAGCGTTTCCAAGGGTTATAAAACTACTGGCCATTGCTTACCTTGACATTTGGGATTTGCTTTGAAGATCCAATTGCTCTTGCTCTAATAAAATTTATTATAGAGCTCTCATAGTTCATAGAGGTAGAGATTCAGTGGAGACCACTATAATATCACACATAGTGCTCATATTTACTAAGATACCAAAGTCTGCAAACAAAACGTACGTGAACTTTGTCAAAGTTTTATTGTCCACATTGATTTACATTTAATTTATGTCAGTAAACCTCTCAGAGGCTTTTCCAGAGATTCTTTAAAAGAAATAAACACAGAAACAAATGAGACAAAGTTTATACTTGTGTAATAGAACTGAGTTTTAAGAGCGTTTAAGAGAGTGTAGCTTCTCTAAGCAATACAGCAAAATGTCCCTTGAGCGATTGTAACAAAAAAGAAGTACATAACCTCACTTCCTCATTTAGCCTAAATGTTGCTCATGCTGCTACTGTAAAATAATGGTAAATGTTTCTAAGGTTATTGCCCTATAATCTGCAGGAGGTCATTAATTTCTTAATTGAAACATTGTAGAGTATAGAGAAGATTATTATATATATACCCATGCAATTAAGGTAGTTCCACTATATTGTGCTCACTCATCCCTGCATAACTGCATACACTGTAAGGGCTATCACCATTTCGCATTTAAATAATTACATATATTATTACATATAAAAAAGCCCATATGCAGCTTTGGAGGTCATAAAACAATATAACCGCAATTAATGGGGAGACATTACCAGGCCCATCTTAATCACATGCATGTATGCATTAGCCATTCTGGAACCTCTCTCTGACACTGGTGGATAGAGACAGCCTTCTCAATGGCAGCTTTCTTGATGGGCATAATGGCTTAATGTCAGGATTTGACAGCAATATTGGGGGGGAGTGACTCTTTGTGCGGCTGCATGGCTCACAGGCTTTTGATGTCATTTCTGATGACAGTAACATTCTCCATGCAGATTAAATTGGTGTTTACAGATTTGCCCTGAGTGTAAGTCCCCTCTCCCACAGGGTTGCACTGACACAGGCTGATGATGAATCCTAGACAGGACCAGCCTCTGTAGAATGTGAAGCTTCTGTGTTCATCTCACCAGGACCGCTCATCTGCTGGGATTTCACTGGGACTAACTGAGCAGTATGTAGCATAGAGCAGAGGATTTATTCATTGTATACAGCAGGAGCAAAGTTAGATAAAGATTTTTTATCATAGACCGCAAGGTCTTTGTAAAATTTCTTAGGAAATATAATAATAAACATAGTCAGTGCTCAGTAGAAACAAACTATATTGCCTAAAGATATAGCTGTCTATAGTTTTGGTTTAATATATGTCTCAAAATTGTCAACGATTTTTCTTCTCTTGCTTTAGTAGAAAAAAATTATCATTAAAAATGAAGATCTGAGATATGAAATGATTATTGGTGGCATAACATTAAACAACATTTCTTGTATGTATAATATTTGGCTCTATTTTCTTACTCTGCTTCTCTTGAGATTGTTACAGCTGGGCTGTTTGGAAAAAGTGTTTAAAGTCTAAAGCAATTTGAGGTATGTTTTTGCAGATGTATATATTTTATGACTTAAAAATGAATGGAATTTCTATTTGATTTTGGTAAACACAAATTAATGAGATTTAACCTAACATAATGTTTTAGGTCCTAAAAGAGCAAAAATAGACGATAGTGGGAGATTTGGTCTTGTTCCGCACAACAAAAGGAGGTCATGCAGAAAAGGCAGATAACCTTTGACCTCCAGAGTGTGATTAGGCCTATAATAGGTCTAGATTCTCAGACCATCCGTGCATACGGCTCTGATCCCACGGACACCACCTGTTTAAAGCTGAATGCCTCATCGTCAGTCACTGGGGACTGTTAAGCAACTACAGGGCCAACAAAAACATGTCCCACAGGCCCCGCTGTTTGAAATATGATTCTCCTTGTAACACTCTATGAGAGTTGTGGAATGTGATGCTGTAATATATTTAGTCTTTTCTCTTACAAAAATGTGTCTGATAATATATTTTAAAACTGATCTTGTACATAGGACTACATTTAAGGTATGTTGTAACCAGAGGCTGTCACCTTCCATACAGGGCACTATAAAATTTCCATAAAATTAACAGCTATACAATAACCACTCCAACATGTATTAGCTAAAATCTTTTTAAGCATTCAAATCTCATACTAGTTTCCTGATACTAATAACTGTATTGTGCCAAATTTGCTGTCAATTGAAGAAAATGCCATTAACATCTGAATCTCTTAATGGACACTGACTGTCTTTCCCAAGATATATGATTATTGACAGAAAATTATATTTCATGTAAATGTCTCCACAGTCCATCACAGTGTTCATTAAATATGAGACTGAATAGACCACAAAATCAGAGTACTGTATAGCAAATATGAAAAATCAGCTATGTAAATGATGTGGATTAATCAAGAGGAGCGTAGCCCACTACAAAAATTTAAATGGCAAATGCTAGGCCAAGCTTTTTGCATTTATTAAACTTTAACTTTCCAATTGTGGATACATTATACTGATTACTAGTGTTTCTTTATCAAGAATGGCTACTTCATCCAAAGAATATTTTATTAATCCAAATGTGCTGTTTGTGAAACTCATAATCTGGAGTGGTATTTGCTCATAGCAAGTGCAAATTAAATGTAAATGCAATATCCAGAGGAGAATTTGTTCCTCCTTTTTATGTTGTTGCCAAAGCAAATCGGTTAATCACAAACATTCATTTATCAAAAGAAAAATTACCCAGATTTTTTAAAACATATTGTACTATATTATCCCATTATTGATTTGATACTTGTAATGATGGTAATGCTTGTTTAATGATATTAAAAGGCTGTGAAATTATGTGCTCTCGGAATATAAATATGAAAACACCCACTGGTCCTTTTTGGATAAACTGCATTCAGCTTTTGACAACATGAAATAATGTGTGAAAAAAGTCAGGAAAAAATTGGAGTGATGTGAAAAGGAAACACTGAGGTTTGTGCAAATGGAGCAATGCACTTTTGAAAAATTTCTGGATATTAATTTCATGCCACAAACAGAGGTCTCCATGCGCTTCGTTGTTAGAGCTGTGGCCCCCGGCGACGGATTGATCCACTTCACCAACTCAGTGGGGGTGCTGGAGATCTGGAGGGTATCAGCAGGGCTCCAAATCAATAAGGTTAATAGATGTGGGGGCCACGCAGTCCGAGGTGAGCAGCCTGGCATTTTCTGTGCCAATGAAGAAAATTCCAGATGACGACATGTCATATTCAGGCTATGCATTAATGTTTGATTACCTGCACCTCCAGTGCCAGTTAGCATGTTAGCCAGGGTCTGTGCAATGACCATTAACTGAAATTATTTTTACCACAGGCCACTTCCACCCCCAGGTCCCCCCCTTTATTGTTGCTTTGGGACTTGACTTTGCTATCACTTCCTTGGACCGGTCCCAACAAATTGCATGGCCATTTCCTCCTGCTCTTTATAGCACTGATTTCACTACTACCAACAGTTTCATAATCACTTGATGAGTAATTTGCTCTAATTTTGAATTTGCCATTGAGCATTCAGTCCTTTAAAACACGTATGCTTGAAGTGTCTTTATAGAAGCTCTCACATCCGATTTCTGAGAGGTCATAATTGCCTCCCACTAAATGGAGGAAGACGAAGAACAGGATGAAGGAATAAAGAACAATTGTGGCAAAAAAGGGTTAGTCACAATTCACAGACACAATTGAATCAAGGGTTTGTTGGCTGAACATGCATTGTTCTTTATCAAAGGTAATTTTCTTACCATTTTGACCTCTTCTTTAATTTTGAATGTAATCATTTCAACAATGAATGTAGATTAAATTGTAGAATGTAATTAATTCTACATTTTTGTTTATACCTCTGTTTTTAATGTTGATTTATATGTTTTTGTTACCAAACTTGATTCAATGACTCTTATTTATACAACCATAAATATAAAAAAATAAAAACATTAAAAATTTGTGTATTGAATGCATGTGTGAACACACATTATTTTCAAAATCATTTTAACATGTTTATCAATATAAAAAGTTTTGTTACAAATACTGTTACAAATTATGGTAATACATGTAATTTACATATTTCTAGAGGTATTCTTATTGCAGCCTGAAATTGTTCTGTTACTTTATATTTTTTGTTACCGTATCATTAAAAGAGTATACCACAAATATATATTTGGACATTCAATACAATGCTGATCCAATAAAAAATGATTTTGAACATTTATGATTCAGTTACCACAGGTGCGATTATAAGGTTAAGGTCGCAGCTGGTATTTATCAACAATATCATTGTAAATAAGAGCAGTAGATGTAACAAAGGAGAATGTTGTTATTTTATTATTTGTGTATGTAATTGTATATAAAATGTAATACTTGTATATATTTAATTGTCTTTACAATTAAATACGCCTTACACTAGTTACTAAAGATACCCCAGTGGTTTTAACTATTTTTGCCAAACTATGTAAGAAACTATATCAACATATAGTTCACAATCTGATAAATAGCTAAACCATTTGATTCAATCACAACAGATTAACAAATCTTAAAACAGCCATTACCCAATCATGTCGTTCCAAACGAGTACTGTCGTACAATTAAAGGCTAGTCACCACAGACTTCACAACTCAGGAAGTTTCCAGTCATTCCTCTCACATTGTATACACAAACCCATTAGCATGTTTGAATGGGGCCTTTTCGATTCACAAGGTCTCGGTCCTTAAATAGTGAAATGCAAATTGGGTGCTTGCTGGTCTATTATGTGAGTATCCCAGGCTCTCTACCTGCCTAATATCTAAACAGGGGCCCATTGTGCTGGTCCAGAGGAGGTAACCTGCCTCCACCACACCTTTTATTATTAAACCATCTGCACATGTTCATTACTGCTAGGTGAGAGGGAAGAAACTGGTTTAGTTCCTGCTGACTATGCCAAATTCTCTAAACCCCCCCCCCACTTTAATTTTGTTGCAGAAATATAAAGCATAAAAAAATATTATCACCTGACTAGCTTGCTTACTTGCAACATACAGTTTTATTCTAATAGAAGCTTTGTGGTTAAAAATTTGGTCACTTCTGTGCTAAACTGAGAGAAACTGAGACATGGAGAAACAAGAAAAATATAAAGACTTTTAGATAGATGTGCCTTAATTGACTTAATAAACGAGCATGAATGTAGATTCAAAATCATAAACTAAATCCAAGGTTTTCAAGCTCAAGTCAAAAACAGGCAGACATGGAAATACGCACCATCACAATACAATCGCCAACAACAAACAATGAGACCTAAATGAGACACCGATGATACAAATTACACAGAACAAGCACAGGAAGTCCAAATATGGGCAAACAGAACAAACCACAAGACAGTCCAAAACGGGGGTGTTACATACGTTGGTCAAATTACAATTTTTTGTCCAGATGGTGAATGGATATAATGCTTGTCATTGCATTTGATATTATTGTTATTATTTTTAACATTTTTTTAAACATTTTTAAAAATTTATCATCCTTTTTATATAAATGTTGGGGTTTATATAAATGTCTGGATTAAGCCTCTTTCTTGTGGGTAAACTATGGATTCCATGGTACATGTCTCTAAGGGACAAGCTTGACAATTAAACATTTAACAGTTTCAAAGGTCTGCTTTACGAGGTTGCATTTGCTGTGTTGTTTTTGCTTTATTGGCTTATTTGTGTCTGATTTTGTTAGTTTGTTTAGTCTCTGTGTGGGCCTGGAAACTCTTTAGCCCTGGTGGCCAGCAGCAGGTGAGGGATCTAAACCTCTTTGAAGTCTAGGCTCCTTATTGATCGTGTGCATATTCTAAAAATCAAAGAGGGCTTCAAAGGCATATTTCAACGCTAAAATACCTCTGCGCACCCAAAACAGGCTGAACAGTGACAGCATGGACAAGCAAGGCAGGTGCTACTTGAGAAGTCCCCCCCCCCACAACAGTATTCTGGCACCAAATCCAGACTGTGGATAGCAGCAGGCTTGTCTCCCCCATTACACTGCTAATGTCAGTGTAATGGCCACTTGTGACAGGAACAAATCCTTTCTAAGGATGCTTTTTTATTATCGTAGCCAGACTAGCCGCTAGCTATGAGCATGTATTGATGGGTTTCTGCTGAGCCGTGCATTTCTTAGTATGTCAGCTGTATGTGATTGGAATGGAACTCTGGTTGCTAGCTAACAAACCTTGCATTACTAAACAGTATTTTATTCAATACTGAGGCCTAAGGCTACACATTATGATGTGCTATACTATGTGACAGTAAAATGACCAGAAGAGTTTTTTAGTTGTTATTGGTTGCTGAGGAGTGTCGCAACTTGTTGTGCTAATATAGAATTCAACTGATGTCTGGTCATGTGTGTAAACTATCTATTTTACAATCTCACTGATTGCAGCTCATCCAATCAGAATTCAGATTTGTGACTTTCTAAGCTCATCATGTAAGTTGGACAGTTTTTTTTACCAGTTCTACGATGGAATGGACAAAACTTATAATGGGACATATAAGTCATACCTATGGTATTGGAAAAGCAGTAGAAAAGCTGAATCTTCTCTTACTTGTAGCTATGCAGGATTTTAACACGTACATAGCCTGTTGGTGCTCCTAGACCACCAGGGTACACATTGCCTGACCAATGGACCACAATGACTTAACTGGCTTTACTTTACCCTGAGGGCGAGGTAAGTTACCGTTCACAATTCCTACATTAATCCCAACTCATAACTACCCTCATGTAGCCCTTTTAGCGCTTGGGCCTGATATATCTGACAAAGAGGAGGAAAAGGTGCATGCATCATCACCATCAAGGGTAGTAAGAATGGAGGAGGCTACAGAGCAGCATCAGGCAGTAAAAGGCCTGATGCTTTAAAAGCCTTCCACAACTCAGCCTCATCATGCACTTTCCTAAAAGAATGGCACAGGGATGTGGCATGTCTGGGTCCTATTGGCTTGCACCCAGAAGTCAATCATCCAAATGTGAGAACTCAGGACAGGGCAGAGAATTCCATTCGAGTCCAAGACTTATTGTCACCCAGGCAAGCATGGCTGTCAGCTCTGGATTTGAGACCAGTTTCTCTAATTTAAGTGCCCAGGGGTGCAATTGCCTTTTAGTTGTGAAAGTATATATGCTTTTCACCAGTGAGAGAGATTTTCACTTTAAAGTGGTTTTTGAGCATGCAGACATGTACTGCTTGGCTTTAAAGCAAAAATCTCAATGTGTGTTAGTAGTGTTAGTGGGCTTATATACCCACTTGAATAGGAGTGGCTCTGCATGCAAATCATGCAAAGAACCCATACATCCATCTTTAATATAACATTGATTGACTAAAAGGGAACCTTTTATCATGCTTTTTATACAGGGAGTGCAGAATTATTAGGCAAATGAGTATTTTGACCACATCATTGTCTTACTCCAAGCTGTGTAGGCTCGAAAGCCTACTACCAATTAAGCATATTAGGTGATGTGCATCTCAGTAATGAGAAGGGGTGTGGTTTAAAGACATGAACACCCTATGTCAGGTGTGCATAATTATTAGGCAACTTTCTTTCCTTTGGCAAAATGGGTCAAAAGAAGGACTTGACAGGCTCCGAAAAGTCAAAAATAGTGAGATACCTTGCAGAGGGGTGCAGCACTCTTAAAATTGCCAAGCTTCTGAAGCGTGATCATCGAACAATCAAGCGTTTCATTCAAAATAGTCAACAGGGTCACAAGAAGCATGTGGAAAAACCAAGGCGCAAAATAACTGCCCGTGAACTGAGAAAAGTCAAGCNTGCAGCTGCCAAGATGCCACTTGCCACCAGTTTTGCCATATTTCATGGCCAAGGTAAGAAAGGCTGGAAAAACGACCACCACTGAACAAGACACACAAGCTGAAACGTCAAGACTGGGCCAAGAAATATCTCAAGACTGATTTTTC
>JBAJNP010004278.1:0-34359 GCA_036877545.1 Yasuhikotakia modesta | reverse complement strand
AGAGAGAGACTTCATATAATAACTTCACATATACCAATATATGAAGAAAGTTACCACCAAAAGTCTTTATTATATATTTATTTATAGGCTTTATCTCCATGAGGATTAACAGTGTCGGCATGGCGGGATTTGCCGCCTCTTCTGGCTCATGCATGTGTTTGATAACCTCCCGTTCCTGTTCCTGACCTTGTCTCTTCACATGCCCTGACAGACATCCACACATGCTCTCTCTAGAACAGACACCTTGGAGCGAGCTGATTACATTACATTTATCCGTGTGAGGGGCTTATTGGCTCTTGTGGTGATTTATTCGGGGGCAGAACAGGTGATGTGGGTGAGGATTCTGGGATCTGAAGTTGTGGGTTGGTTCAGACACTGCCAGGCTCTTTAGCTCTGGAGAAATGATGTTACTGCAAAATTCACACTTATTTAATTAAACTGTCAGGTGTGGAAGTGTGTGTGTGCTGTTGAGGAAGGTTACCAGCAGACATTACAATCACATCTATGCTAAGCTAAAGTAAATTACTGGTGCACTGAGATTCTGTGTGTAACTACAGGACGGCACTATAGTTTTGCTCTGAAGTGGAAAAGCCAGCTAACAGTTTTAGATGGTAAAAATGTTTCCATAAGGTAAAAAAGTTTTGTATTTAAAAATATTAACAATTCATAGTACAGTAATACTGTAAACATTGTATTAACATTATTGCTTGGCTATAAGAACGTTATTGAAACCTTAAATTGTTCCAATAACAACTTAAGAATTACTTTTTTATATACAATATGTAACATTAAAATAACGTTCTACTAACATGGAGACTGCTGGACTGTTTCTGATCACTCTGAGAGAACTTATGAGAGAACAGTAGACAACATTTTGAGAATGTTTCCTGTTAGCTGCGTTTACACTAGGAAAGCCCATTACTGCTTTTTGGTGGTTGACAAAATTGTTTGTTCACTCACCTGAATCCTTTGAAGTCGTGTATAAAACTGATGCTTGCAGTGTACAGTAGCTACACCTGAGTGAGAGTGATTTTTATATTAGCTGAGTGCTGAATGAATCCACCTGCAGCTGTGGGTGAGCTGTCTGTCCAATTAATTTCAACTCATGAAGCTTTGTCTTGCACACCTTGTCTTGCCCACTAAGAGGTTTATTTTTTCATTTAATGACCAGTCCAATATTCTTTCTCTGAAGCAGTTCGTTCCCGTAGCTCAGCTGTTAGCGCTAGTACAATGTTGCATAAGGTTGTGGGTTCCAACTCCTTGGAACAGACACGCCCGGATTAAATGCATAGCTTGAATGCCCTGTAAGTTGCTTTGGATAAACGTATCTGCCAAATGCATTAATGTAATTTTCTGTAAAGCTGTTTTGAAACAATGTGTATTTAAGAAAGGGGCTATACAAACAAATTGTACTTCAATTATTATAAACATGTAGGACTTTGTTAGGAGTCTTACATGCACTGTTTTTTTAATACAGTTATTGGCATAAAAGGATGAAGCCATTTTTAGTGTTATCCCTTTAAATTTAAGAAGGGCATTTGCCATCCTTCATTTCTTAAATGAGATTATGCTCATGAAACAGCAGAACTGAAATGGTTTTGACCCGAACACCATCATTAATTTATGTTCTCTGTTTTATAGGAACAGATGTTTAATTTATGGGTTTCCATATTAGATGATTTAAATTCAACAATGCATGTAAAATTATGGTGATGGAAAGGTTTATGTGCGTAAGTCATGTTGTTTCGTGACTGTGTCACTCCGTGACAAGACCGCAACAAACATATTCATGCACTTTTTGTTGTAAACATGAATGCATATTTAAAAGACGCATTACTTGGATGTCAGGAAAGTCAGTTGCCCATTTGGGAGGTTGGGAGAGCTTTATGAACTCCCATAGATGGAATGTTTTGTTTGTGCGCAACCGAGCGAAATATGTCTTTGACTTAAGTACGGTATGATGCAAGATGTGATCTTTTGAATGAAATGTTTATGCATATTTTGCTTGTAGGCCACAGGAACTTTTGACAAACAAAATTCTCTGTGACAAAGGGCAGAGAGAAAGAAACAGAGGTTAAAATAGTTCATTTTGTTCTGTGTTAAAACGCTTTCTCTTATTGCAACAGACACTAGAAGAGAAAGCTATGTGACATTTGTGAACAAAACGACAGGGCAACAATGCATCAACCAATGGTATGAGTTGGGGGTGGGGCTGTCTGTTCAGTCCCTAGTGACAGACTGGGAAACCAGCTCATAGACTATATTGTGCCTCTGGTGCCACAGAAATTAGACACTCTTACTTTAAAGGTAGGGTAGACTATTCCCTCAGAGCGCTCTGCAAAGCCTCAACTCCTTTAATACATGAATGCATACATAGTTTGACAGGCAAGTAGGACATCCTATCATTGGATTTAGAATGAATTCAATGCTTGGAAGGATATTCTATGGTCCTGTGCCATCCACAGAAGATATATATTTATATAAATACATTTAAACCACTTAGTGATTGCTATCAGGATGTGAAGAGACTTTCAACCAGCATAACAAAAATGTTTCTGTTAAAAAATTGTCTGCCTTGCATTTACATTTAATCAAATGGAACCATGAATACAGTGTGTGTGTGTGTGTGTGTGTGTGTGTGTGTGTGTGTGTGTGTGTGCGAACGAACGAGAGATACAGAAAGATAACAGTAATGATATGGCCCTGCTCCAGCCTGTGAAGGCCATTAAAGTGTGATTCATGTGGTCATGTCCTTTAATGACATCTCCAGTTACTCATCAATAAAGTAAGACAGATGTAGGATGAAGATGGAGCATTTTGAAGGGAGGGGGGGGGGGTTAGAATGACCTCTGCTGCCCCACCACGCTGATTCACAACACACTGCAGACACAAACACACACAGACACGTTCTTATTTCTCAGATCTTCCTGTATGTGTACGTGAGCTGCAAGCATCCAGGGATTGCGTTGCTGTACCTTACCTGGCATGTACTTCATGACTAATGGTTGAACTAAGTGTTGAGGTACCACCGCTCAGTTAAATGTCTCTAGTGCCATGCCTCAAAATGTCAAAGTATTAGATTGGTGACCTTGGTAGTATATTATGAGCTCTCAAAAAGTTTCATAGTTCGGAAGATAAAATATTGACCATCCAAAAATCTACTTTCATGGCTTAAACAGACAGATTTTGACATTGCAGTCAATCACTGTTCCTGACAGCATTCATCTACCAAACAGATTTTTCTTTTTACCTTTGGCACAAAATGCACAGATAAACAAATAGCTAATTTCACAATCTTTCCTTTCTGTTTTCTGCAGGCTGTCTGGTATGAACGTCCCATCTCCTATTGTCAGCAACAAGAACTGGCTGAGGTTACACTTTGTAACCGATAGCAACCATCGATACAAAGGATTCAGCGCTCATTATCAAGGTAAGCCGCTTGCGTCATCATTTCAAAAGCACGGTTACCATTGTTAATTGTGCTCCGTACTGAAAGTCTATTAGTTTGTCCTCTCTGGAAAATTAATTTTGCAGTTAATTATCCTTGATTTAAGCATTTCTGTTGCATTAACAATGAAAAACAAAAAAGTATATAAGATTTGGGTTAAATGCGTTTTAATATCAGTTAACGTTTATGCAGATGTTGAATTAATGCAAGCCTGAAAAGATATTTTAAAACTGTGTTGATTTTCATTGACCCCAGGGCACCGAGCTATTTTTGCTTTCGAAAGTTCATTATCAGAAAGATGTATTGTTTTTTTGTTTTTTTTTGCCAATGCTTGAATGCCTGTTTCTCTTTCAGTTGAATTGTTTTGTTTTGTGCCGTTTGTCCAGACTAACTCATATTTCAGCAACAAATCTCTTTTTTTGTCTTTTGGAAGTAGCTATCTTTTTGCTTTTCTTATAAAAAAGGCAAATTTAATAAAATGGTGGGCGTAGAAAAGAAGAAAAACAGAGCTGCTTTAAAAGTCGTAGGCTTTGACAGGTCATCCATAGCCATAATTTTCCTCATGTGCTTGGCTGCGTACTGTGTTTGTGAACTACTTACATGCATTTACCATAAAACTCAATTCCAGTATGTACACAACCCTACACTTGAGCTGTTTTATAGGTCTGGAGTGAAATATGAAATTGTTTGCCAACCCTTACATATGTTTGCTATTATCTTACTAAAGTTTCCTTGTGAAAAGATGGGTGTTGTTATAATGTTGCTCTGGTTGAGATATTTGGGGCCTTTTATCTACACAAAAAATATTTTGTTTTTGTAAAGATACAAGAAACTGTTTTGAATAAGTTGCTGCTATAACTTAACATGTAATGGACAAGACATGGCCATGGCAACAGGCCAACAGTATTTTGCTTTGAGAAACATCAGAGACTGTTGCGTGCTTTAGTGTACATTACTTTAAAGCTGCAACCCATATATCTTTACTGCCATCTCTGTTTGAAGCATAAAATTGCAGATTACTGTAGTTTTTATTTTGTAAGTCAAAATGGGAAATCTGAACCGATAGCTCAAATTATAAATCTTTATTATAAACTGATGAGTTGGACACTAATCTGTCATGTTTGTGTTCGCTATATAACTTTTGTTCATTTATAACCGACTAAAAAGAAAATTGCAGCTTTAAATAGAATGCAATTAAGTTAATGTGATAAGTTAACAGATAAGTTAATGTGTGCAAAGGTTTGGCTATAGGATTAGATTAGCAAAACATTTTAATGATGACTAGCAACTTGCTACGTTGAATTGGGCTTGAATGATTTCAGACTGAGAAATAACAGGTTCACACAGCATCACAGGGACAAGTGGTCTGGTTCAGAATGCAACATCTGCACTGCGCTTCAGGACACAGACCGGCAAAATCCAATTTAGCCCACTGATTCATCTGAAAGAGATGCCATCAAAATGGAAGCCCATTGCATTCCGGGCCGCTCCGCTCCTATTCACATTAGCCAGCTGTTGCTGGTTCAAGATGCCAGTTGATGAAAACGCTCATCTGCTGAAAATTAAGCTGTTACTGGCAGCACTGCTTGGCTTCAATAGGCACAACTTCCCCAGGCGTCACTCTGAGACCAGCCCATGAGGGCGGAGAAAAGGCCAGTAGAACCAATGATTGGTTCTGATCTGGTATAAAGATAGGTGAGTGGATGACTAGTTCTTTTAATAAAGCTGCAATTTAAAATGTTCACCTCTCTACCACCATCTCTACTTGGAAGATAAAATTGGAAGTTGACAGTAGTGGACTGGAATGGAGATTATCTTAAGAGATCTGTTATGTTCTTGCTCAATAGCTGATTTAGTTCATTTTTAAACAGAAAAAGTTTGCAGCTTTACATTATTAAAATATCCTACACTGCTTTAATACTTATTTCTGTTACTTAAGGAAAAGATATTCTCAAACAATTTCAAATTCTTATTATGGCATGAAAAAGCAGAAAAATCCGAAGTACAATATGGAATACTGAATCATTTTTTTCATAACAGTGTTTTGTTACTTTTAGTTTTAACTGAATCTCTATTAAAAATATTAAATTCATTTCAGAATGTTAAAACATTACAGAACTAACTCACTGTTAAAGAGATTTTTAGACAAATGTATTTTAAAACACTTGCATGCCACAATCAAGTTTTTCTTATTTCTTGCTTTTCTAAGCTAAAAAAGCGCATTTAATGCATGTCAGAAACTGTAAGCATTGCCCTTTCATTCTGTCTTAGTAATATAATAACATAAAGTCTTATTTTATTAAGGACAAGGAATTCATCAAGCCCCTAAGGCAGTTAAATAATCAAAATAGGTTGTATGTAGACAATGTTGCTGGTGTCATTCTGAAAGCACAGCTCTCCTTCAAACCTAAGTCATTTGGAGTAGAACATGTTAATGAAGCCTAATCCAGGGTAAGTCATGTAAACTGGGGCACAGATATTGGCGAAGGGCCAAAAGAGGCGGTTTTTATAACGTTTTATAAATGTGCAAATTAATATCAGACTCAATGTAGCGGCATTCGGTGTCACAGGAGGCACTTTGCAACATTACTGGCATGCTTCAGAGTAGGTCAGATGGAAATTGAACTTGAAATCTGGACGTGGCCAGAGGTCTTCTGTCACGCCCCATATTCCCCGGAGCGTGTGCCATGTCGAATAAATTCCCTCTTTGATGGTCATTCTTTCTACCATTCATTTACACTGGGAGAAGGATTGTCGAAGCACGTTCATACTGGATTGTGAATTTGCCTGAGGGAGTAATTATTTGGCTGGACTCCACTATATCTCTGTCAAACACCATTTCTCAAGATTTTCCATGAATCTTAATGCCATTAGTGGCACAAAAACTCCAGCACACAAACTTTAATAAAGACAGTGCTCTCCATACTGCCTGCTGTGCTTAAGTTGGGTAGTTTAAATGGCCTTTAAATGTCAAACAAGTGGAAAATTACCCTTTGCTCTTTTGAATGATGCGTAGCCTTGGTGGAACAAAGAATTAGATGAAGGGAATTCTTCTATAAATTCACAAACATGGAGATGAAAATTATTGATGCTGCCTGTTAACATGCAACAGATCTTCAGCTTTTAATGATGACATTGTGATGATGTCATCATATTTGCATCCTAAATTCCAATTGGCCTCTTTTCTATTTATTTACATATTACTTTGTGGTGGTTTATGTATTGTTTTAGCTATATAGCCACTTTTACTCTGAAGGCATACTAGCACACAAGCCAACAGAATTCAAAACACAGTGAAGGCTGAGTAGCTGCCAATGTGACATTTAATTTATGCAGAACCAAAGCCTAATTTTATCTTAAACACTAAAGGAAAAACTGGTTTTTCCTTAAGGAAATGCAACATTTAGTTAGAAATTTGCTTATTCTGAGATCAGATGTTTTGTTCATTTTGCTCTAATTTGTGGTGAGCTGGTAACAAAAGTTACATGCGTATTAAACTGTAAAAAAAAACAATTCAGTCTTGAAATCAGTTATTTTAAATTCATTTATCTTGGCCATGAGAACATTGCAGCCTTGTCTAATTAACATCTTAACAAGGCTAAAGTATGAATGGAGAGGTTCTCAAAATGTGATTTTGAAAAACAGCAGGGAATCAGATTATCTGAGTAATTTTAAAGAGTGAAAAAGAAACCTTACCTTGCCTCTACAGTGATTAATGCTTTATATATCATTCTATATAGAAATAGCTTAAATGAAAAAGATGAAAAACTCTCATGTTGTTTCAGACTCATTTGACTGTTATTCTTTTGTAGAAGTTTAAAGGTGAATTTTTGAAGAATGTCTTGACCGCTGTTTTCCATATAATGAGTGTAAATGAGGACTAAGTCTGTCAAACTCCAAAATGTCGAAAGAGCACAATGCAGTTATAATAAACATGGTTCACATGATCTGTGCATTACATTTCTTATAGTATAAGTGCACGTCACAAAATAACAAATAAATTATATACAATTTACCCTGTTTTATTGAAGCATTATCAAGCAAATGTCAGATGAGACAGAAATAGCATCACAAGATAAAGTAACTATTGTTCATATTTATTTTTTAAATTGTAAGATTTTTTCTTTCCAAAGATTATTCACAGAAAACAAATGATGAAAGTTAACTTTGTGCTCTCAGTGACTCATCAAGCTGTACAATTTAAGAAATACAAACTGTATTTATTTCACCTTTATTTCACTGACAGTTTTCTTCTTTACTTCACCAAACTGTAAATCAACCGTGAAATAAACACATTTATTGTGATTGAGTTTTCTGCTTTTAGGGGCCAATAAGACCATTCTCTGGCTACAATTTGTGTTCCCATGGCAACCGCCGCTGGTTAGACACCCCCTCACCGACAAAATCTCCACTAAAGGAAATTCTGTCCACTTTTCTTTGATAAGGCACAGGTTTGGTTAGCTCCTCAGAGGTGTATAAGTCTTCAAAGGGTAAACAGTCTCAGGAGGGAAATATATCTGTAACTTTAATGGCTCTCAGTATTGCCATTACTTCCAGACAAGTGTTCTGCGCTTGGTCTCAACTGAGGAGATTTATCTAAGAGTTATGTCAGAACTCACTCCGAGTGGCTTTCGAATGAAATACGGGTCTGTGCTGGCTAGAATGTAGCAATATACTTAAAGCATTATTACGTCTCATCAGTTGATCATTAATCACTGATGTTTTGTTAGTGAAGTGTAGTGATAAAGTACATTAGTGCATTAAGGTGTTGAATTGTAATATACACACTCCATAAAACATACTTTTAAATACATCAACAAACTATAATATGTGTTTTAAATTTATAGTTCAACCAAAATCTCTCACCCTCATGTCATTATAAACCTGTATGACTGTATTATTTCCAAGGAACACAACAGAACCAAAGAACAGTGGGACTCATTGACTTTCATTGTGCACATAAAACCATAGACATTTCTTGTAATATCTTTTTTGCATTATAGCTTTGAAATATAGGTTTGGAATGACATAAAAAAGTGAGTTTAGTGAATGTTAAAAAACCTTTTATTTTGGGGTGAACTATTCCTTTAAGTAGATTATATAGAGTTTCCTCAGGCAGTGCCCTGTGTTGCTGATATGGCCATTACTGAGATGTTATGTAATGGTGCCCTCACATGTTTGACAGTAAGAAGGTGAAGGTCAGTTTTATGGCAGGGAAATATGATGGTATCACTGTTTCCTTTCAGATAACAAATGGTGTTCAGTATCCATGCTTGACTTTGCCGCAGCTAATAATCTGACATCCAGGGCGGAAAACAATTACTGCAATCTATCCTTGACTCGATGGACATAGGGATAGGTTGCTAAGAGACCTGGCAGGGAGATAAGGTGGCAGTGCAAGGACTTGTCTGAGATCACATCAAAGATGCCCAGAAAGCCAATATACATGACAATGAAAGGCAAAGCAAAACCGAACACACTCTCAGCTGAAGGTATAATGGAATTCTGGGATTGCATTTCAATTTAAAAACATCTTTATTGGCAGATGTCATGTTTTCTAGGTTTTATGTTTCCGCAGCATATTGTGAGAGTTATTGAGTCGTGACTGAGTTTTGATTACCGGTTAAGTACAGCATCTTATAACCTTAATGAGTCAGCGGGTGCAGGTGCAAGCGTGCAGAAATTGTTGCCATGTAAGTGCCAAACAAGTGTTTTTCGGATAACAAAACCTTCAAAGCACAGAAGGCATATTTAGGCAGGTTTCTGAGCTGATGAGCTTCTCGCAGTGGGGGTTTGGAGATTTGATTTGTCTCCATCATTCTGTGCAGCTCACTGGAGCAGTCACTTCCAAGAAACCACAAATATGTTGACCTTGGTTAGCTGCTGAGAGCTGCTGTTTTCTAAAATTAATTAGTGCCTAAAAAGTGTTCTTACACCGCATAGGTGTTAAAACGCTTTTGCCACGTGTGAAACCTCAGGAAAATGTTAAATGACTAATTATAGATGTAAAATGTCAGTTTAGAATCATAAAGATTTTGAGGAACGTTTAGTTTGACAGTTAATAGACTGCAATTAAGAAACGCTTGATCTTTATTGCCTATATAGGAGCATATTTTAGCATACGAAATGAAAAACGGTCTATTTTCAGTCTGTTGCATCAAAAAATTAAACTGACGCTAACAATATTGTTGCAATATTGTGCATACATGTGTGCAGTATAGATTGGTTGTGTGGCATACAAGCTGTTGAGTGTGGATTGTAATTAATTTGTTTGTGCTTTTAATGGCTTGTTTAGTGCTTTCCTAGTGTGACGTTGGCGTTATTGATGGATTAAGACGTTTTGTGTCGTTTGCGATACAATACAGGCTCAAGACAGGGTGAGCAAATGACATGAGATAGCAAACTTGACATAACTGATTGAAATACATGCTGAAACATCATTCAGGATAATATCTTGTGAAAAATGGCCCGTGTTTTCAAAACAGAATCTGTCACCATCGTTCTGGTATGTAGCCATTTGTGCCACAGAACAGAGAGTCTGCCAACGTTCTTGATTAATTATGTCTATTACGGTTTTATGTGAATGCTTTACTCAAGATTAGAATGATATAACATCTCAGCACAATCTTATGGGCTTTTGTGCCATTCTTGTTTGCTAGAAGTTAAAAAAAGCTTGAAATTTAATGCCAGATTTATTTTTCTATGCTAGAAAATAGCCGTTTAACAGCAATTAGCATCATGTGTGTGTGTAGCGTTTACCTGAGTCGTTTAAATGCAGTTTAACGGTTGGGGTCACCAATCCAATGTGATGTTGTCACTTACAGAGCCTCTAGTTTATTTAGCATAAACCTTTTAGGTAAAAACAGGTGCCACAGCAAATTTCCATTCACAGGATAACCATCCAAGCCTTTGGATCTGGGCGTGTCTATGTCAATAGCTTATTTAAATGTATGCTAAATAGATTCATTTGAAGTCTTCTAGCGCTACAGCTAAATAGCTTTTTCATTGGTTTTTATTTATTTACAGTGATAGGCTGATCCAGTAGGTGGTTAATGGATGACTAGTAATGAAAAAGAGGCTCCATTAAAAGTTTATAAGATGTTTCCGTTTGCAGTCTTATGTGGGAGAGGCATTAGGTGAATTAATCAGCGTTGTGAAATGGGATTCTTACGATACATGCCGTACATCACACAAAAACTTCAATAGATTTTACAGTAAAAGTAAGAAAGTGT
This sequence comes from Yasuhikotakia modesta, assembly GCA_036877545.1. Classification (NCBI taxonomy): domain Eukaryota; kingdom Metazoa; phylum Chordata; class Actinopteri; order Cypriniformes; family Botiidae; genus Yasuhikotakia; species Yasuhikotakia modesta. Next base: position 23,679 of record JBAJNP010004278.1, on the reverse strand, counting down.
GTCTTTACAGGAATCTGGCTTCACTGAATGCTTTATCAGCAACATATGGTGTAATGTTTATAACCACAGAAAACGAATTCATCTCTCAGTTTATAAAATTGAAAACGTGGACGGAATGAAAGTACAATAGAAGCAAGGCAATAAATATTAAAACATACACTGTTGCAAATCATGTTGCAAACTGCTGTGAGATTAGCAAGACAGCATCTCTTACTGTCTGAAGGTTTAGCCAATATTTAAATGTCTGTGTCATGAAAACGTGACCAAGAATGGCAAATAGAAGGAAGAGGAAAGAAACTGTCTGCGTGGTGAAAAATGCGCTCTCAGGAATTATGGGCCTAACTCATAACCAGATGGTTCACTCAGTTTATAAAGTATTCCCACCTCAAAAATACTACAGACAACTCTACAGCTCGAATAATAAACAGGTTTTTATTGAATAATTCATGTGCTGTAACAAAGATACAAGCCTCACATTCCTGCGTTTAAACCCTCTGGAATGCTAGTTTAGTTACTGAATGTGTTCCTCTAACTGTTATTCTGAGTCACAATTGTTGTTTGGTGGCAATCAATGTTATAAAATCTGTGGATAGAGTTTAACTTAAGAACTTGTTTTGTTACTTTTGAGGTCTTAGATTGTAATGTTGCATTATACATTATTTATTAATTTAAAAATAAAGTAGGATACAGATTATTAAACAGTTGACTAGAACTTAATTGTGTAAAAGTTAATTTCAATCTTATATTGCTTTGAAACAATTGACTGAAAGATATTAATTAGATTATTTTCAAGTGTTTCCATTTCTGTGAAGTCACAAATGTTGAAACTGTACTTTGTCTAACATTATGTAAGGGTGGGCAAACATCTTATTTCATTCATATTCATAAACTGTCTAAATTTTTAAACTCAGGCCTCTTTACAACACCAAAAGGAGAGAACCATTGTGTGAAAACATTACTCTCAAAGTGGGATGTGTTTTGTCCTCTCTGGAACCAGAGCCAGTGTGCGCACACTTCTCATGGCTCAATTCAGATTCCTGTAGTTTTGAGCCCATCTTCTATTTATTCTGTGCATTCCAGTTAAAGAGACAAACATGTACAGCTCTGTGTATTTGTAAATGCTTATGCCTTTTACATTACAGATGCATTTAAATGTAAAGTGAAAGCTATTGTTTGCTTATAGTCCCATGAAAAAATGTACACTAAATTCATGTAGTTATATAAAAGTCAAACCATTTAGGAACTCTTCAACTCTTTAACTTGAGTGCAACCAGTTTTCGCTGTGACATCACTCCATGTGATGCAAAAGCCCAGGGTTCATTTTCAGGTCAGTCTTTGCATAACTGATGTGATGACCACAGGTATTGTTTCCGTTGCTTTGCATTCATTATTCATCTGTTAGTTGGTTTAATGACATGCACCATTTGCAAAGGGAAAAGTGGCATTAATGTAAAGAAAGCATTTTATACAATGTTTTCAGATTATTTGAGTGTGTTATTATTATTATGCTTTGCATTCCTGACAAGACTTCTGTCCTGACACGATGGGCTACACATTTGTCTAACTTATTAGCACAAACAGCTTTGCTATTTGTCTGCATGCACCTCTCTCAGTTAAACAGCCCTGTTTTTCCTGTAGGAATACCTTGGCAAACGTTTGTGGTCCAAATACGTCTCACAGGCCTTAGACAAAGTCGAATGGTGTGGACATCTTCCTCATTCTTGTCAAGGTTGATGCGTGAACAGAAGTCCTGTCCTTCCACCTCTTTATTGATCTTCTTTTCTCATCTTATGCTCTTTTTTCAACACGTTCATATTTTCTGTTGGCAGAGCCGTCTGAAAACTGTTGACACTGCTCTAATTTTCTGCTCTTCTTCCTCATGCGCTTGATGATGGTTTATTTTTTCAATGCTGACAAATTTATTTACGATCTGTTTCACCTGACTTCACGTTTTTGTTTCATTTGTTTCCCTTTGACCAGTGAAAAGGTCTGTAGATTTCAAATCTAGAGGAGTAAAATTATTCCCTGGCAAAGACAACAGCAACAAGTTTTCTATCTGTGAGTTTTACCCTTTGTTACTCTTTTATGGTAAATCTGTGTTACTCGTTTTGGAGTCGATTACAGCAAACAGTGACCGCAAGATCATTGCAAGTTCATCTCGTGACGATGAGTATTCGTCTGCGAAATCATGAATGATCATAGTTTCCACAAATATCACGCAAACACAAGTTTCTAGGCAGTTTAATTTAACCCCCCACTGAGACTTATTTTCTCAAAAGCTTGAATGGCAGTTTAGCGTAAAATTGTGATTTGTACGCCATAATGAGGGAGTCACCTTGTGGCTCGTGGGAACAGCATTATGTTTCTGGGTCATAAATTTCCTGCATTTTTCAAACAACAAACAGTTTTGTTCTGTTACTGTTGAATTTCTTTCTGTACTGGCCTAAGAGGCTAGTTTTAGTATTAAATTATGGATTTATAGAAAACAGATTAACTTAGCAAGTTATGTAATATACATTTATGAGCATAATTCATTTAGGAACGTCTGTTATCTGATTAAACAAGACAAAGACATAAAACCACAAATGTTTTTGTTTTTTTCTTCCATCTCTCCATGACATTTTTAAAATTCAATTTGATGGCTTTCTACTGCATAGATAAATATAGTGAAGTCTTGGTTTTGAAACCTATTAATAAAATGTACAGTATGAAAGATGTACAGTAAGTCTCTCTGGGTAAAAGCATCTGCCAAATCCATTGTAAAGTGCTTATCAAATTTCCTAAATAAATAATTTTAAATGTACTCTGCTGTTCATCAAAGCATGAGAAATTTACTGCAGATAAACAACTACTTAAACTACAACAGCATCAAATATTGCAATGATCTTTGGCAGTGTCATGTTTGTTTTAATCGACTCGTATTTTTGGTTTGCTTTGTGCTCTTCTGTTTTTCCTTTGAATGTATTTGTGTTGTCTGTGTGTGCCATGTTTTCAATTTCGATTCATTTCCATGGCTTTATTTGGGAATTGTTATCCGCTGATATTGCTTGCATGACCAATTCTCCCTTACCATTTCCAAACCAGCAGTGTATGCCTGTCAATAACACAGCGCAGTGTGTATGGTTTGCACCATGTAGTCCTGCTCTATGAGATGAATATTCCCATTGTGAAAGTTATCAAGCTAGATTGCAGCTGTCAAGCACAGGAAATATCCACTGTTAGGTTATTTTTCTCATAATGTGCGTATTGTTGGGAATAATGTGCGGTAACAGCTCCTTTGTAGACTCTGGCTTCCTCTTTTCTTTGTGTGACATTAGCTTTTCATTTTCATAGGTTTGTAGGGTGTTTGAAGCAGTGTGGCACATTAGATCTTGAGGTAAAAACACATGGAAGCCTAAATGTGGTAACTACACAGTATAGCATTTTTTTATGCAAAGGGTCAGGGTTCGAATTTTCCTTAGACTCATAAGACAGGCTAGGAATCGGTTCATGGATGTAGCAGATTGCCTTCAGTTCAGTTTAGCTTGAGTAATTTTACTATGACATTGTTAGAATTTAGATTCCCACACACTTGCTCTATATTTATAGCTTATTGTCAGAAGCGGGTCAGACACACAGCTGCAGGGTGAAGGTCTTTTGTTAGACTTTATATAGAGCTGGATATAATGGCTTAAAGTGCTGCTGGCACAGTGTCGCTCATAGATCCCTATTAAAAGTGAACTCTGAGCTCAGCTGTGCTGCTTGCATGTCAAGTGGATGCCAAATACTGCTGGTATCAGACTCAAATGATTTACAAAGAGTTTATACTGTATATATGCTTGTCAGTAGAGCTCTTGTTATTTTATTGTTAATAGAAGTTGCATTCAGGAGCTACAGGACGGGCAGTGATATCAAATATTTTAGATATGAGGTTTTAGATTTCAATAACTGTAGCAAATGCAAGTGGAGATGATTTATCTGTGTTTATTTGTAAGACGTTACTGTAGAGCAGTGCTTCACAAACTTCAGGATTCGGTGGGATGAGAAAACATTCAAGAATTAAAGAAAAAATAGCATTTAAATTTGTTTCTTACATACAGGAAATATTGTGTGCAATAGTGTGCAAACAATGCTAACATCAGTGTTAAATAAATGGTACAATCAAATAAGCCAGGCGATTTATCTTTTGTGTCATATGCGTCATGCATTCAGCCTTTACAAATGACGATTTGTTTTAAATTCTTTGCCTCAACAACAAAAATATGTCTAGTTCCGCTCACATTGCCACAGTGTATAGCTTTTACAAAGTCAATCTTTGTCAATCGTAAAAGGTGTCAGGGAACATGTTTAGTTTTTAAAAGCAGCTATTTCAAAATTAACTAGCATGCAGGGTATCTTGCGTTGCCAAGTTGCACTAAAAAACTACTTTTCTACATATTGTTCACGTGGGTTCTCTGCAATGTTTAATGCAAATGTGGAGAAAACAACTTTAGCTGGGCACACTCCTTACTCAAAATTTGTTCTAGATCTTGAGTTTTTATCTTAAGTTTATTATATCAAAGTTTTATATACGCATCTCAAGCATGCTCTGTTGTATGATTTAAATATATATATATTTATATTATACAACAAATTTTATATTAATAAAGTTTTTTTGTGAGACTGTAGTCTACAGTCGGAGATGTGGGAGTCTACAGTGAGGGGTCACAGGCGGTTGTTTGTTGTTTATAGCGGTACGTTGTTGAATAAAGTTTGGGAAACACTGCTCTACAGCTAAGTTTAGTTTATTTAGTTTCAAAGATCTACATACAGTACAGCAATTGTTTATTGTATAATGTCAGTGCATTTCATATTTTGTGTTGATGGTGCCAAATGTATGTTAATGTACCTGTAAGTCAATAATTTGGTGTAAGACTATGGAGACGCTGCATATGTCTGCATTAATCATTGATGAAGTGAGTGCATGCGGCTGCATGTTTATTGGCTTGTTTGCTTGCTTGTCTTGTATATATATTCAGTGGAACACCCCATTTTCTGTCTGCATGATGGTGTACATGAGTGACAGGGTCCGAGGAAGAGCTTGAGGCATTAACTATTGTGTGCAAAATTAACCAAAGCTTTGTTTTATTTGTGATTCTTTGTGCCTTGGTTAAATGCGGAGAGACTGTTTTTGCTCGTGGCTAATGCATCATATTTTAAATGCATAAATTAAACTCAATGTCTAAACATGTCTATGCAATATGCAGAGGAGTATTTGATGAATTATGCTTGCTATTTATGAGATTATGTAGAAAGATTTGTAAATTAGATGTTGTCAAAAGTGAATGTTATGCTAGATATATATTTGTTTCTATTTATTTGTGTGTGTGTGTGTGTGTGTGTGTGTGTGTGTGTGTGTGTGTGTGTGAATGCTTTTACTGTTGAATGTGTGAGATGCGGTGTCAAGAGAATGTTTCATCAAAGTGTGTGTGGCTGTGTATTTGTCTGTGTGAATTAGACAGATATACAGAGAGAGAGAGTGGCAGAGGGTGAGTTGGAGGCAATGTGAATAACAGGTCTCACAGATAGTCCTGGATCTCTGACTGTTGATTGAGCTCTTTAAGCCCTGTGGGTTTCATACTCCACTGGCCTTGAATGTGAGAAAAAAGGCAACTTTTCTAAAGTGGGATAATTCTAAAGCAGGACCTGAAAATGCACTGAAATAACCTAAAACTTAGAGCAGAAAGCCTAAATTCTCTCAGGCTGATGGATGGTGAAAACTCTAACATGATGCTTTAGCTCAGAGCCCATTAGAAGAGAACAACAAGTTAAACGGAAAGACACTCTCCTGACCTCAACACATTTTTTTCACATGGCCAGTTGGGTCCTAGTTTTTTTTCCGAATGCTGCTATTTTCAACCGACTCTGATGTAAGAAATGTTAGGAAATGTGTTTCCTAGCAACAACTATTGTGTGTAGAGGCCCCCTGCTATGGGAATATCACGTGGATTCTTTTTCTATTAGAATAATGGCTTGTATATTTTCAATACAGTATATAATTAGTCACAATTCTGGTTTATATTATGTGTCTGTATGCCATCTGTTTTAATTAGTATGTGTTTGCATGCATGTATGTGAAGGTGGGCTTCCCTGGCTGGGTCCTAAATCCTCCAAAGGTTTCTTTATTGCCTGTCTAAAGAGCTTTTATGACTATTGCTGGCATTTGGTTTTCTACTGAGGGGTTTCGAAGGCGCTATGATTTTAAAACACATGTTGTTAAAAAGGCTACACAGATAACGGTTATTTAAATGCGGCACAAATTTTGTGCTTCTTTTATGTCTTATTCTCTAACCCAGAAGCTTAATCACAGTGTTGCTCTAAATATAATATAATATAAGATACTATCGCTATTCGCGTTTGGTCCTTTTTGGTCCCTGTAGGATTCATTAGTTTCAGGTAAAACTACAATGACAAGTTTCAACAAATTTCATCACGGGAGGTAGAGGAATCACTTCAGACTAAAGCTGGCCACAGATTCAATCAAGAAAATAAATGGGCCAGCAAAAATCATGACTAATTGACATTGAAAGTAAAAAGAAAATTGGGAAATCACGAACCGCTTTTATGAGGGAGGCGAGAGAGAGAGAGAAGAGAGAGAGAGGGAGAGAGATGTCCTAGCTTCTAAGATGTCTTAATTTGACTTGAGAGTCAGCCATTTTGGGCATTTAAATCACCTTTTAAGTGGCTTTTTATCAGGACTGGCTCATTTCCAAAATCAGGCAGAATTTGATCAAGCTTTCTCCAGGAGGTACACAGTCAAGATATCAGTCTGTCCCCCAAAAGACAATATCAGTTCTGTGTCATTGAACGCCTCATTACACAGTAAGATGTGGTGCTAAAATTGAAGCACAACATTTGCATGCTTTTGTAGACAAAATTGCTGAAAACAAAGTTTAAAAACTTATAAAATATAATCTTTAGGGTACGTTCCTCAATTAACAAAGAGCTTATGCGCCAAATAATGTTTAAATTACAGCATCACTGTAAATACTGTCTAAATTGGCTAAACATTAGTATCACAGATCACGTTTTGTTGAGAGCTTTTGTTCAGAACAAAGGCTTTTACATATTTGTGCTTTCTAAGGATTAAGAAAGAGCCGGACAACACAGTGAGGAAAAACAGGAAAAGAATTATTTAAGAACGTGCATGTGTCAGTTTTCATATTAAATAGATCAAAATTCAGAACAATTTCAGGGCTCAGAGTACCACAATGTTTGTTAGCTCTACAAGCACAAGGAATGTAACCTCAAGCCTACGCTTGTCTGTAAATACAGCTTGCACGTGTGCAGATATAACAAAGCCTCAGAAGTTTCCAGCACTCCCACACTGAATGTTATTCAATGTTTCCTTGTGTTTGCACGTCTAGTTCTAAACTCAACAAACTGCATCTTTTCTTGCTGTTCAGGAACGATCAGGACATATTCAGAAAGGAATCATTATTTAAAGGGAAGGTTGGACTGACGCATGAATAACTGGACAGAAAGACAGACGGCAGAATCATATCAGTAGCGTCTCACATGTGACCAACATTCATCAGAAACTGTTTCCTTTTATCCCGGCTCACCATGTTAATTTCTTCAAGTGTAGTTTTTGTTATTTGCTGTTGTCACCATTGATATGAGTCCACATTCATCACATCCGGAAGTTTTCCTTTCAATTTAAACTCTGCCAAGTCAAGCTGTTATTTTCTCATTTTTATTTTTTTCACAGTGGTAAATATAAACGTTTTTAGAGCAAGACGTTAGATATTAAGGGCCTCGGGTTTGATTCTCTAAATTGATAAATTGAATAAATTGAAGACATTAATTGGTTTGTAAATTGTGCCATTTTGCAATATACGAGTGTCTATAAGGGCAGTATATACACAGAATATTTGTGTATAAATGACATAATAGTATTGTTTGTAAGTAGAACCTCCAACAAAAATCAGGAAAAGTGGGAGTTTATTTAAAACACTGAGCATAGATTAAAGACATGGATGTTAATGGTGATTAACTGTGTCACAGTGTGGGCTGAATATCTCAGTGTTCAAAGCTGTGGAAATCTCAGGATAATCACATTTTGACAAGCTGCTTATCTTGATGTTAGTCACAGTTTTATAACTAAAAGAAAAATGTAATAGTTTTGACCACATCAGCATGCGTTGTGGTTTGAAATGTGCACGGTTCATTGGCACAGATTTCACAATGTTAACAGTATAAAAAATTGAGGTAAAGCAGGTCAAGATGACTGACAACCTTCAAAGAAAATAGAATTACTTGTTAAATCACATTTTTACGTCTTTTTCTTCTAAAGAACCGTTGCTTCAGATAATCAAAAAATCGGCCTGTGAAATGAACAAGAATAAGTGTCATCCTATTTTCTTTTTCAAATTACACAAATTACACAATGTAATCTGTTCATCCTCAGCATCACAAAATGGTGGTTTAAAACTACATCAAACTCATTTATAACGTGTACTGGTACAGTATGACCCCTCATGTCATGCTGCCTACTTGTATGCTAACAAATGCTCTCGGATGTCTGTTTCACTTTGCTATTTACTGACTGTAAATATCACATAAAGGTCTGTTAGGGGCACAAGACCACCACAAAGCAGCCGTTTACAGGTCTGAATTACTCCACAACAATTAGAAGAAGCTCTTGTCGCTCATCAGATTGTCTTAAGAATCAGACATTTCAGGCAACACAGTTTAGCAAATTCAAACACATCCGCTTTAGAAAACAGTGATAACATGTGCCACTAATAAGCACTAAGAGTGAGATTCAAATGTGATCATTTGCATTTTCGCTGGAGAGCCATTGAAGACTCTTTAATTAGTAGGACTGTATTAAAAAGTTTGTCAAAGGAGTTTCTGCAATACAGTGAGAGTCACTTTAATTTTCCAGCGCTGTACTTGTGTTTGATGGTTAGCATTTCTTGATTATATTGAGACCTCTCTTTGTTGTAAAAGAGATTTTAACTGCACAGTTAAGTGCAATATTGATTAAGCAATCCTTTCATCACACGTACACTTATTGTGTACACTAACAAGTGTGTGTGTGAGTGTGAGTGTGCATGCATGCGTGTGCGCGAGTGTGTATGCATGTGTGTGCATGCTAGCGTGCAGTGGGTTGAATTTTGAGTCACATTCACTCAGTTGGAAAATGAGATGTGACATAGCCTTATAGCCTCAAATGGAAAGCTATCAAAATTACTCATTTTCATACTGGTCACACAGTTCATACCCACCGCACCAACTTTTATCAACTTCATACCTAATTTTCATACCTCAGACATTAGCTTTATACCTCACACGTCATTTTCAAACAGCCCAGAAACCTATAAGTCCTTTTTACCAATTCCAGTAAGGAATAAAAACATCAGATTAGCACTTCTCTTTAAAAGCTTTTAATTGTACGTGGGTTAATATTTACAATGTGAAATAATCAGTTGAAAAATCATGAATTAAAGTAATGAGTTTTTTAGGTTTAAGTTTTTTAAAATGTTTAAAGTAACATTTTACAGTGTAACAGTGTTACCAAATAAAGAGTTATTCTGAAGTGTTGCCAAAAAATACACTTAAAAGAGTTCTTAAGTCAGCGTTTTTTCCAGTGTAATGGTTATTGTCATTGTGTCATATTTAATCTCCTATTAAGAGCACTGATAATAAAGTGCAACATCAACTTAGCAAAAATAGCAGTTAATACCATCTGGGATTAGGCCAATATCTCCACTTAGAAGACATAGTCACGCTTTTAGTGAGTGATAACTATAATGCGACACATTTGCGGTGAGGTGTTAGCAGTTATCAGTTAGATAGCCTGAGAGTGTGTGCTTGTGTGTGTGTACGTGTTGTCATGTGTGCTTTTGTTGGCCCAACTTTAGCGTTATGTGTAGTATGTACACTGTCAGCATTACTGTGAAGCTGTTTGCATGAGGCTTGCATGACTGAAACGTGTGTAAATGTTTGCTAATGTGTTTGTGTCTAATGTTAACCTGTGCTCTGAATTTACAGTAAACGAAGGAGGCATCAAACAGGCTTCAAACTCCTGTCCAGACCCCGGAGAACCGGAGAATGGAAAACGAATAGGCAACGATTTTAGGTAATTACCATTGAGTAATGTGGGTCCCCAATACCCAGCTAACAATATTAGGTTGTAGGAATGTTTCCCTAATGTTTCCATTAAGAAACAAAAATGTTGAAAGTTTTTGGAATGTTCAAAACATCCAATTTTTTTAGATTTATAAAAATGTTTAGGTTATAAAACATTCCACTACAGTTTAACGTTGTTGACATGTGATTTATAATGTTCTACTACCGTTACTGTAAGATTAGTTTTTGAGAACTTTGAGAGAACTTTGAGAGATCTTTAGCCAGTGAGCGTACACTGTTAGCTGGGTAATGGGCCCCGCAGGAAATGAAGGAGGAGAAGATCTCAAACTCAGTCCGATCTTGTGACCTTTATCTTCTCTAACTAGCATTCAATGCTAATTATTGACGTTTTGGAGGAGAGAAGTAAATTGCATTATGAATGTACTGCTTCTGGACTGACATCTGTCATTGATATTGTACCACCTGAATATGTTGAACTATGTTTAGCATTCCTAGACAATATAAAACAGGTTCTCCACAACTCTCTCCTCAGCACAACCACTTCTAATGTCATGCTAATACCAGCTCCACAGGGAAGCTGACAATATGCGAATGGAACATGGCTTTACCGCCAATTAGGGCCGGCGGATTCAAATTGTGTGACACTGATGTTATTCGGGACTTGTGTAATGTGGCAGCTGGATTGCAGAAGCTGCTAGAATGTTCAGGCGTTAGCTAGCTGCAAGGCAACAGGCCTTTTACAGAAGATCATGCAACATCTTGCCCATGTCCTGTTTGCGGTATCCTCAGATAAAAGCGCATGAATGGTCGTTGTCAGAGCCTGCTGAGAGCTTTTTCCTTAGCGCTGTCAAGTTCTAAACTGAAGAACACAATGGAGGAAGCTTTGAGTAGATTTCATGTGTATCAGGAAGCACCACAGTATCGATTGTGTTAGCAAGAAAGATAAGACACACTTTTGAGGTCCTTTCATTTATTTATCTGGCTCTTGTGAATGTTGCAGTACTTTTCCCTTTTGTGTATGTTGGAGGCTTAAATGATGCATTACACCTTAGAGCACCTGCTAGGCTTTATTTGACGCAGATGAAAACAAAGCTGTGATGGATATCAGTGCAATGGCATGTACTGGCTTTTAAGGTTGTTTAATATTTCACAACCCACTTTCTTAAAGACCTGTTTTAAATATTTTGGTGCCTAAATGATGGAACAGACTTGGCTTCTACGCTTAAAGCCTTGTTTTTATTTGCGTTCAATTAAATGTGGAATCCTCACAGACTTCGGTCATGCCTGGGATAGTGGGATCTGGTTTGTTTGTCATGCCTCTGTGTGTGTGTATGTGTGTGTGTGTGTGTCACAGTATTGGTGCCACAGCCCAGTTCACCTGTGATGAAGATCACGTTCTTCAGGGCTCCAAGAGCATCACCTGTCAGAGAGTGGCTGAGGTGTTCGCAGCATGGAGTGACCACAGGCCCGTCTGCAGAGGTGAGTCTATCATCTGTCTGGTCCTGCTAAAGCAGAACAGAGACTTTCATTCTATCCATCAATCAGACTGATGTTAGGCTTCTGCAGTCGTTTACTCTGTTTGGCAGAGCTGGAAAGAATGATCTGTTATGATGATTTTAAAAAGAACCACTTCAGAGCTGGTCAGTCTGGGAGACCAACTGGAACGGAGTCCTGGCTAACAGGAAACGATCACAGAACGGTGGTTAACATCCTGGAAAAGCTCTTTCAAAGTTAAAACAAATGCTTCTGTAGTAACGCTAGCAGAACTTTTTTAACATTATGTGTACCATATAACGTTGTTGGTGAAATGTTTTTGTAAAATTACAGAATTTAAAATTGATGTTTGAAACTTTTTTCAGTGTTTTTGTTACCTAATGGAAACATAAAGGAAACATTCCAGATTGAACAGCCAGCCAAGAAAGTATAAAAAAGTCATAATTCTAAAACATATGATTAGACTACATTTATAATATATGTTGTAAAGCGTCTCTTTAACATTTTGAGGGAATGTGGGGCAGCCAGAGAGATGATGTTTGGTCTGAATATTTATTAGGATTAATTATTGCTAGAAGGGGTAAGTTAGAATGGGTAATATTAATTAATTTTAGAAGTGTTTGTAGTCATCTTGTGACAAGCTTCCTAATCAACTTTTTTCCCCAGTGGATCTGATAGTATTGCCATGGCAACCGTTAAAATTCAGGGCAGAGTTTAGCATGCCAGCAGTGACTTTCTATCTCCTCACACGGCTCTAATGGCTTTAAGTGTCAGTTGGGCGCCTTGGGCAAACAAACAGAAATTGAACTGTCTCCATCATGCAGGAGGACACTTTAATTATGCATAGTTAGCTCAAAATAAAGTGGAGTAGCCCAGACAACTCGTTATCCTGGCTGCATTTAGGCATCATGGGATAGTTTGCTGTTTGGTTTGGTTTCTTTGCTCATTTGAAACACTTTCACCACCTTCATTAATTCAAAATAGTTTTTATGTCATTTAATACTATTTCCCTCCTGTGAAGAAAGCTGGACGGTGCTGTTTCCTTCTAAAGCGTGAGGAAAATGCTTCCCTTAATTACTGATTTAAAGAAGTTTTGAGTAGCATTTAGTGCTACTTGTGATATTTTAAAAGATAGCAGAAGGAAAACTTTTTTTTGTGTTAAAACAGTTTCTCCTATCCCTGCTTAATGTGCCGAGACAACTATAATTAAAGCATAGATTGACTTCCTGCACACAAACCCTGTGGCTCTATAGTGTTTCAGCATTACACTGCAATCACTGAATCTGTCATTACTTTTTGCTTTTTTGGGGCCACTAAGCCCCAGAGATTGTGTCCATTTATTGCGTTGTTTTTTTTTTACTAACTGTATCTTTTAAGTCACAATCACATTTATCACATATGCTGCAGTGCGTTTAGCATTTGTGATCGTGCTTGTGTGTTTTTGTGATGATCCTAAACAGCCACCAGGGAAAGGTTTCATTTTAGTTTAACAAGGTACTAAAAGTAAAATAGAGCTGTGCCTTATGTAAGTGATGTCAGTGGCATTCCTTTGCAGACACGCCCCCTTTTATGCAAATGAGTGGTATTATGATAACGTATTCGCTATAAGTTCATACTGTTTATCTGTGCTGTTACCATCCATGGAATGCAGGTGGATTAACTGAATTATATTTTTTTAAAAAAAGGTGTTTACATTTTCTAGCAATCACGGCAGAAGTAATTCATCAAATAATGCAGAAGACTGGGCATATATCCAGGTACTTGGTGTAGCTGAGCACACTTTCAGCATTTTAAAGAGCCGATTCAGGTGTTTAGATCACAGTGGTGGAGAAATGATGTACACTCCCACTGAAGTATGCCAGATCACTGAGGTCTGCTGCACCCTTCGCGGCTAACACTCAAAACCGGTTTGCAAACTGGGAAATTGCAGCATGCTAATTGTGCTTGGCGCTAATTTTTGGGGCACGTTTGCACTGTTACCTGTTTTGCATAATTTCGCAAGTGAGCCAGGTGCTAAAACAACACAAACTGGGTGCAAAACAACAGCGGGCTCAATTTAATCTTAATGAAAATTAGTTAATAATTATTCTCATGCATGACAAAGCAAACAACAAAAAGGGCCACACAAAGGTGACCCAGGTGGCCTCAGAAAAACAACCACATTTTGCATGCTGTAGGGTCAGGGGTCCGTGTGCTTTAAGTGTCAGAAATACAATGCATGCTTTTTGAAATTGAAATGAATAGAAGACATTGGTAATATGAAGTGGTATTGTCCTTAACTAAGCAGTTGTGTTTTTGGAGTGAGGTTTATTGATTAGTGTGATTTTCAATAGATATGTAAGTTTTGGTACCAGAGCATGCAGGAAAAAAGCATAGGGCCTGTGGTCGAGGTTTAATGATGTAATTGATCATTCTGGGTGGCAATTGTTTTTTAGTTCACCCTGTTCCAATGTCTCGGAGTCTCCTAATCTTTATGCTTGGTGCTGACTTGGCCCATTTTCACTGTAGAGGTCGCTTTCAATGTCAGGAAGTGTAGAACAGCAAATATAGCTGCATATACAAGGGATACATAAAGGTGGCCATTTTATCTGGTGCAATTGCTTCGGGGCTTAGAAGTACAAGCTTATCAGGATGCCATTCGTTCTGGAAGGCATTGGCAATGATCCTGATTAAAAGAACAGATATCAGGAATCACAGAACACAGTTTCTCTATTTAACCAGAACAGATAAAGAAATAACTTTGTATATTATATAACCATTATATGTATTTACACCATGCATAACTTTGTATAGCTATAAACAGTGACAATCAAATATATGAAAATTATATCCTCATGGTACTTAAGGGGGCGCCAGAGAGTTTTGTTTTGCCTGTGGGTTCTAGTTTACTTTTAATATGAAATGTCATTGGCTTCACCTGTAAACAAATGTCAGTCTCACGCAAGGTGGAGTTCTTGTCATTGTTGCATAAAGGTGGAATAAAAACTGACAGGTTATCGTCGGCCAAGTAATGAATTGTTTGCTCACCCCGTGCCTTAATTTTATAGATAATTTCTCTCTACCCGCTTTGCTACAAGCGAGAGCGCCAAGCCAAGGCCGTTCATTTAGCAGGCCGTAATTGAGCTGTCAGGAAGGCACAAGCATGCGCACACATACGTCACTATACTGGATCGCTTCCCCGAGCTCTTAAATCGCCAACTTGTCCATAAGTCGTTGTCGCTTGTGTGTAAGAACAGTACAGCGTGCTGAAACACTGCGACACATATAACGGCAGGGATGGAAAACTTTTGATGTGTTTATGGGCATAGGTTGTACGTTGCATCGATGTTGTAGCTCTTAGCATCGGAAGCCAGAAAAAGTGGGATGGGCAAACACAGTAATCTGTCTTAGCCCAAGTCTGCAAGACTAAGGCCTGTCAACTTTTTGTGTACATTTCATAAATATTGGTTTAAATTCTGTCCTTTTTAAAGGTTTTGTTTTCCAGACAGGCATTAAATTAAGTCTAGGTATTAAATTTAAAAAATTCAAACTTAATACAGACTAAGAAATGTTTTTCTGAGACATTGCATAACTTTTAGAAGAATTTAGAAGAATTATCAGACAAAGTTAAAGACTAACCAGCTATAAATGTTTTAATTTAACTAGCACACATTAAGGCGTACTCCTGTCTGTAAAACATCATCTAAATGTTTATGAACTGCAGGCTTTAGTCTTAGACTTAAAAAGATGTAAAAGCTGTTAAAACAATATAAGAATTTACTAGAAGCCAGACAGAATAAACAGGTCAGTGTAACGTGTGAGGGGTGTTATATTGTTTACCCACCAGCTTGCAGTCCAGGATGTAAATAATCTAGCGATATTTGAACCAGGGATGGTTGTGTAGAATCACCTGCAGCTATCAGGACAGCTGTCTTCCGCACTGGAACATGACCACCCACTGCGCACACTAACAAATGGCATTGCCACCCCCCCAAACCGTTACACACCATCTCACTCTACATGGGTGAGCAGCGTATCTGTATACATTCAGCCCTCAGCACACTGTGGCTCTCCTCCTTTCTCATGTAGACACACATGATGGCTGTGGGACTGTCACACCGCAGGTTCCTGACCTTTAGATCTCTGCTAAATCACTGACATCATGTCACTCGTGTGCCTCTTTGTTCCCGCGGCTACAGGCTGCAAAAGCTAATTGAGAAGATGCCACATGAAATCAGGCAGAAAATTGCCTTGATCTATATTTTCAAGACATCCCAGGGGTTTGCAGAGTTAATCATAAATTTCAATTTATCTATTTATTGGGCCTCACACCTTGCAATTTTTCTTTGCTTTCATGTGCTTTTGTTAGGTCATCAAATTTTATCAGGTAAACATGTTATTATGTTAAATTACAGGTGACTGTCAAGCGTTTTTTGAATAGATATTATAGCATTATTTTACAACAGTGCTTTTTGATTAGTGGGGCAAAAATAAGGCAGATTGTGTGACATTTCTTTTATCCTCAAACCCTGACAAACAATCCAAGCTATATTAAATACAGTTTTCATTTAATTATGGTTTGTATCTATTACAATATTTTATGTGATGAATTCATAGGTTCCAAGCTCACAAAGTCATTGGGTTTAAGTTTTTTTTATAATAAACAATTTACAGTTTACAATTTTTCTTATCGTATGAAGTATTATGCAGATTAGTCACATAATGCATCTGTAACTTAAGGTAATGGCTCACAAATTGGCAGGCATCATAATATTAAAGACACACAAACACACTTTCTGGTTGGCTGCACAGAGGTTTGTTGGTATATTGGTATTCATCCTATACGAGTGTTTATAGGTGATTCACACAAACACCTCGTCAGTTCAAGAGAAAGTTTATTACGAATGCCAGACTGGAGAGGGCTTGTCACAGGATGCTTCTCTAATTAGGAGCCCCTTGACGAGAGAACGACTTTCAGAGAAAAAGAGCGCTTTCGGGCCTGAAGGAGCCTCGCGGTCCCCCTGTGCTCGCCTGAGATAATGAGTTATTCATTTTCAAAAGCAATCAAGATGTCAGGCACCGATAGTGAGACCTGCTGCCGGTGGAGATAATGCCTTCTTGTCTTTTCATCAAAGCCCTGCCACTCCGACATCAACCGTGATGAATGTGGCAAAAATACAAGAGGATGGATTTGAGGAGGCGTGAACCTCCAGTCGTCAAATTTTCAGATATCAACGTCTCTAGCTTTAGGAGAAAAAAAATACTGTCAAGCTTTTCTACTTAGCAAATTATAACAGACGTTTCTATATTAAGATGACGAATCAGGTCCAAGCGCGTTTTGCTAAGCCTGCTTCGAATGAACTCTTTTAGCTGGCATGAAGTTAGTCATCTGAGGATTTGATTGGATTGCTAATCGCTGACAAATTAAGACGGTCACAGATGACTGGTTAATGCTCGTGGGTTATATTCCAACATGAGCCATGCAAATCCCGCAAAAACATTAAAAGCGGTAAGTGAAACTCTATCCCTTGAGATAGCAGGGCTGCAGACGCTTTTTTTCTAATTATCAAATCAATAGCAAAGAACTTTAAGTGACTGCTGACCACAGCTGAAACCAATTAGCTGAGACTTTAAAATGTTTAGACGATAACAGCACGCTCCTCATTTTATCTTTATCTGTTTACTTTCTCTCTCCCCAAACAGTGAAAACCTGCGGCTCAAACCTTCAAGGTCCATCAGGGACGTTCACCTCACCAAACTTCCCCATTCAGTACGAGAGCAACTCTCAGTGTGTGTGGATCATCACAGCCAGCAACCCAAACAAGGTAAATGCCTTCAAAAAAGTGTGTGATATGATGTTAAGGGCAGTGCTGAAAACATGCGCTTAATATCTTGATAAAACATGCTGCCCTCGTTGCTGAATTCATGCGTTCAGGTTGTTTATTTGTAGTTTGAATGATATTTTCCTTCAGATAGCGCTAATGAAACGAGGATTTGGGTATGTTGCATTTGTCACACTCTGTGCTCCCTCAGCTGTGGTTTCCAGGTGCATTCGTGGAGAGCTCACAGATTAAAGGTCTTTAAAGACTTCTCATAGGCACCTGTTGGGATCAGTAGGGTGACAGAAGTGTGCATGAATGTCAAATTAACGTCTTGAGCAAAATGGCGTCTCCACTGAGGTGGTAAAGCAGCTGTAGTTAACTGTCATCATCTACAATCAAACATCAATATTGACAAGATGAAATAAAACCATTCAGTAACCTGAATAAAAAATCAATTCTACTTGAATAATTACTCGGTCATTTACTGCAATGTTTACAGAATTAAAAAATACATACTAATTTTTGTAATCCAATTTGTTAACATTTCTATTAATATTTAACTTCTGTTATTGTGTTTGTTAAAAAGAAGACTTTGCTAAGGCTGCAATCTGTAACTTTTTTTGGTCATAAATGAACAAAAAAATCACTTGATGCATGTACATGACAGACAATGTTTACAACACAATAAGTTTATAATAATGATTTATATTTTATTTTAACAGGTCTGATATATGGTCAAAATGTCCATCTGTAAATAGAAAGAAGATCACATGCCTGGATACTGTATGTGGTGCAAAGTTTGTAGCTTATTTTACAGCAGTTATTTAGAATTTAAACTTAATAACTTTGTAACTCCACAAGAACTCTAGAATCAGAAGCTAAAGTTACAGATTGCATCTTAAAAAGTCCATTTGACGTCACTTTGACCAAACAGAAAAGAGAAGTAATCCAGAAGTTTGTATTTTATTCAAATTTTATTCACGTAGTGGGTCTTTATGTTTTGTGGGGTGGAATGGGTCACTAACAGGCCCGGGCAATGTCTTAATTCATCTGCAGTTCTAAAATAATGGTATCTCAGAACCTCAGATCCAGCGTTCCAGTGTTCCATAGGTTAGCATTAGTATTCCAGCGTGACTTTTTTCCGCTCAGCTCCAGATCCAGGGCCTGTGGCGATGCTGTCGCTGAAGCAGAGCTTCTCCCTGGACGACATCGTCTCTCCTGGTCTTCTGCTTGAAGACTCCTGACCTCCTCTTCTGTCCTTGCTCTTCTATCCATCTCTTCTTCCTCACTAAACTTGTACACTTTTATAGGAGACTGCATGACGAGCTTTGTTAGTTATGTGTCTGTAAAGGTGAACACTGTCTGTTTTATAGCTTGGTGGCTTTAATAGCAACACTCGGTTTCATTTTGCAACACTACCAGAGCGGCACCATGGGGAGGAGTTTTGAGCTTCATGTGATGACTAGTCAACACACCCATCTCATAAAGTATGCAGCTAACAATTTTAGGTTGTAAGAGTAGCATTTGAGTAACATTCTGTAACAAAAGTAACAACAAAACTGTAGCCAGTTGTCCAGTTGTTGTATTAACGCTTCCAAACATTGTTTAATTCTGTAACTTTTTTAGTGTTACTTTAAGAATATGTTTTTGAAGTATGATATATAACACTAGACAACCGTTTGACTAACGTTGCTGCATTAACATTTTGATAGCCTTGAGAGAACTGTAAGAGAATGTTAACAAACATTCTGAGAATGTTCCCTGTTGGTAGTAGCAAAACTAATCAGCCAGTCTGTGTGAATACTTTTTTAATACTGGCAAAAGAAAGAGGGTGTAGAGCGATGCATTCTGCCGGCTTGAGTTTATAGTGATGAACAGACATTGGAGTGACTCAGGACATGTGGATGGATATCTCTCGCCCCCAAATTTGTAATAACAGCCAGGGCAGCACCTCAGCTGTCTCTGTCCTGTCAGTGCCGAGCCTCATAATTGATTTCGGGTGGGCTGAGTCACTAACATTGCAATTCATCTCCAAATAGTAGACCTCCCAGGAGCAAACAAACACCAGGAGAAGTCTCTCTAACCTCAAGTTAAGGCCTTTGATATTGCCTCCTGCTGATGGTAAAAAGTTACATGCAGAGAATAAATTAAGAAGAACAAAACATTTTCTCTGGATAGTAAGTCGTCAAAAAGATGCTTTCGTTTACCCAGGTTGATATTTTCAGACATCTCTTGCACTTTGAGAGCTAAGCACTGAACTCAAATAAAAACTACATGTAAATGAAGTTGAAATTAAACAAGGGTAAAAATAATAATAATGATATAGGCCAAGTGACTTACAGTGCATCTAAGATGTCCAGTTTATCAGTACATGTATTTGCTGCGATTTAAACCCGTGACCTTGATGTTGCTAGCGTTGTGCTCTACATGCTAGCCCCGTGCTAGGGTGATTGCACGTTGATTATTCAAACACAGGTTAAGCTGCTCACGTCTGCGCCATTGATTATTTCTTCATACATTTTTAAAGCATCTTCAGGGCCAAAATCAGCCAAGGAATGAGCTGAAAAGCCGTGTTTTACAACAACTTTCTCAGGACCATTTAAATGTTCAGAAGCCCGTGATGAAATCGTCTGGACGTTTTCCCATCGTTTGATGGATGGAGGAGAGCATGAAAGCCTTGTGGGCCATAGAGATGTTTTTTTTTCAGTGCCTACATTTTTTCATTCGCATTTGACCACTTTGAAAGGCCTGGAACTCTGCCAGCCTGAATAGAGACGCTTGTTTTGTTTTCCTGCAGCCTTGGCTTTGGCGTGTTGTTTTCAATAAATCAAAGAGTTTGTAGACACTAAAGAAAACTTTTTTTCTTTTTTTTCTATTTCTGTTGCTTTTTTATGTAATTGCCAGAACATTGAGTCAGCCGGTATTAGCATTAGCGGCAAAAATGGCAACGTTTTGTGCTATACGAGACCTTTTGTAGATTATTAAAAGATGCAACGTGTTTAGCTGCGAATTTGTTCGGAGTTGGAAGTTGACTCTAATGCACGCTTTAATCAAGCACACGCTGTCTGCTACTTTTTACAATTTTGTTATGTCCTCTTTTAAATCCATATTCAGCTGTTATTGTGCTAAGCCTAATGTGTCCAGTGAATCAGTCGCCGTTTGTTGCAATTATAGCCCTTTCGTAATAGTAGCCTAAAACGTTTTCAAACAGTACAATTAATTGGTGGATTTCACTAAATTATGGAAAAAGCATGTGGCAAAACCATTCAGCTATAGCGGAATCCGTTTTGCCTGAAAGGTGCATTTTTAGATAAAGATTTAAATGGTGTCTGGCCAGTTCTGCAGGATCGCCATGCCCTCTTTCAAGTGAGCAATTGCTAATTGTCTCTTACAGCCCGGAACATTATTGCTTCACTTATTTTTGGCAGACGCTATTTTAGTGTGCCAATTTATTTATATTGCGGCGTGTGCTTTAACCTTGGTGAGCGTGAACTGGAGAGTGTCGTGGCTAAATTCAATTTAGAGTCCATTCTGAGGCCTTTTGGGTTGTGAAAGTGGAGGATATGATGTCAGCTTGGTTACTTTGTTTTGTGGCGTTTTCCTTTATTTGGATAAACAACAGCATTGGCGATAACCGTATGAATAACGCTTCACCGGTGAACTGTGGGATTTGTTATCTCTGCCTGGCTTGGTCCGTTGGGCTTCTCGGTTGTTTGAAGAGAAATTTATTGTATTTACTTTTCACACATATAAGAATCAAGGCCGGTACACTTGTGGCCATCATACTGCGCTTGTTGTGTTGTGTGCCTGTAAAACTCATGTAGAAATTATATAACAAAACCTGTTAATTGGTTAACTGTAAGTTACTTATAATTTATAATGAAACAATATTAGATTTAGTATGGCATGCATTGTACCATAAAAAGCTTTAATTTGCTAGAATAATTATTTAGTTTTTACAAGTAAAAATATAAATTAACATTTTACAGTGAAAATCATATTCAGCAAGTAGAATGTAATGAACTTACATCAATTAGTCAATTAGTGAAACACACATTTATAAATTACAGGGATCTATAATGTCAGTGTATTTTTAGTGTTGTTTTTATAGTGTCTTGTGTCCTCCAGCTCTGAGCAAGTTTTAGTGCAGAAGAATAAACATGCGTGCGATTGTCAGTGAATGCCAGTTATCCTGAATAGAGCACGACCTGATTTCTCAAGCAGAAAGTAACATGCAGTTGCCCTTATTGGTCTTTTGTTTGAAACCGATGTCCAGATTGAGCAGAAACTTCATAGGGAACATCAAAGGTCACATCACAGAAGTACAAGAAACTAATAAAAAGATGATCGTAAAAAACAACAAATAATCAAACAGAAAAACATGAAAGCTAAAGAATAAAAGAATGACAGAAAAAGTTGTTTTAGCACCTCCACAGGGACAGTATTGTACTTCAGAAAAGCACTTTTACTTAAAAGATTGTTTATAATCTTTTCAATCAAGCTATTTATGTCAATAATAAGGAACCCAGAAGCAGGAGTTTGTGAGTTTGTGAGTCTTCCACACACTTACGTCAGGGTTTTGTGTGTTTTCAGTTTTACTAATAGCGTTTCACTATCAGGGATGAAAGGAAAATGTATGATTGTTTGTAGCGCGCTCCTGTCCTACTGGGAGCGAGAACAAAAACAGACGCATCTGCAAGTTTCAAACTGAAAATTGAGTCTGGGATTTTAAAGGCCCCCTGTTGTCAGTGCGTATGATCGAGTTAATATTCAGCGTTCTTTTGATCAGATACATCCAAGTGTCAGACAGTGTGGATTTTCCTACATTAACTGTAGTTTAAGAAGGTTTGTGACTTTGTACATTTGGAAAAATGTGTTCCTTTTCTCGCTGTCATTTAAAGGCTGTACCCAGCTAACACTGAATGTTCTGTACATCGGCTAATGTTGCAGCTACATTTGTAGAACTGAAACGCTATGTGAAAAACACTATTCTTAAGTTGTTAGTCAGATGTTTTAAAAACATTACAGAATTTTAAAAGTTGGAATAGCATTCTTACAACCACAATATAATAAAACTGGATGTTTTGAACATTCGTACAACTTTTAAAATAGAGTTGTTTTGTTACTTAATGGAAACATTACAGAACGTTCTTACAACCAACATTAGCTGGGCAGCCACTGTCACTGACATGACTCTGATTTGACAGCTGTCTGTGTGCTGCAGGCCTGCATGTGTTACTATTGAAATAAAGCTGCAGGTGAAACAACTGAAATAGATTCGTTTGAGTGACATGATTGAAAATTCACTGAACAGAGAAAAATGAACAGGATAGTAATCAAAACTCCTAATATTTACATCACGGTTCTGGGTAAGAACAAACATGTCACACTGTTGAATTAAAGCAATAAGCCATGACAGGTTGTGCATTTGCACTGTGATTTTACCCTATTGTAGGGCATTGTTAGACATAATATAACCAAGAAATAAACTCATTGTGACACGACTTTGAGCGCTTTAATGTATGAGACTGACAGCAATATAATACACATTTTCCAGTGTTGAATAAATTGCATTTATAAATGGCAATTATCACAAGGTATTTCTAGCAAGTAATATTGTTAATTAGCTTAACTGCATTCTGTTTGTGTTTGCTGAGTCGTGTCAATCACAATTATTCTGTAAACAGCCCGACACTCAATAATAAATTCAATTATCGAATGGACACGGGCATGAGTATATCAGTTATCTTACAACAGCTTCAGAAACACACCTTACCACGCTTGAAAATCATTACAAATGTTATATAGCAATTATATATAACAATATATACTAAATGTATTTCATAAGCATTGCTTTTGTTGGTGATCGTTTGTTCATATATTATGCCGGCTGTAAGAGATTGAAGTTTATCACACTTTAACTTTGCTGTACCCTTGTTATTTCCTCACCAGTGCTTAAAAGATAACTTGTATTCCTGTGTCTCTTTGTAAACTGTATGTGTGATATGCTTGGGTGTTACTACAGCATGAACTCAGTGCCAGTAAATCCCAGCAGGACTGCATGACAGTTGAAGTGGTCCGGCTTACAGAAACCAGAGATCTCATCTCTGTGAACTTAATCGGGGGAAATGACAGTATGGACGGTCCTATGGGAACTCCAAGTCCTGAATTTTTCTTTTTTCACCCAAAGAAGCGTTTGGTCAGACTCTTGTTATCAAAAGTTGTTGTGTGTGTGTGTGCATGGATGTGTTTATTTGTATATTGACAT